>CABFWO010002239.1:26252-58215 GCA_902155825.1 Timema genevievae
AAAAAAAAAAAAAAAAAAAAAATTGAGGGGTGGACCCACTCTAAGTAGCTTTTAGGAGCATCCAAATTTAAATTAAAAGAACAAATGTGAATCACTCCAAATAGATTTTTAGGATATCCATCAATCAAACAATTACTTAGGTAGGGTCATTGGACCCGTCTTTTGGTTGGGGGCCAAGTCCTGCTAATTACCACCTTCCCTTCCCAAATAAGGTTCCACCACTGGTCTAATATGACGTAGCAAGGACAACTCACCGACTCTGTAATTGACAGTGATGACAATGACGTCACCACGCACTGCGAGGTACGAGCCATCAAACTGAGCAGCGTCTGCGAATCCGAAGCCTTCTCCCGGGATCCACACCATGACGGCCCTGAGGGGCTGGTTCGCGGGTGCAGGGGTCACAGGGAGGAACACGTTCAGAAATAAGCAGTCTTCATTCACACTTTTGTCGTTTTCATGCAGTGTCAGCTGGAATATATTTACAATACGCCTTTTAATAAATTTTGACCTAAGATATGTCCGTTCTAATTTTCACTTGGTTTAAGGTATAGACCTCGCTATTGACAAGGTTAGGGGGTAGGAGGGTTGAGGTTTGGATCTTGGTCTAAAGTATAGATCTCGCTATTGACAAGGTTAGAGGGTAGTAAGGTTGAGGTTTGGATCTTGGTCTAAGGTATAGATCTCGCTATTGACAAGGTTAGAGGGTAGGAAGGTTGAGGTTTGGATCTTGGTCTAAGGTATAGACCTCGCTATTGACAAAGGTTAGGGGGTAGGAGGGTTGAGGTTTGGATCTTGGTCTAAATTATAGATCTGGCTATTGGCAAGGTTAGAAGGTAGGAGGTTGAGGTTTGAATCTTGTCCAAGCTTACTAGGGGAAAGGGGATGAGGGGTATTTGTGATCTTCCCATCCTCTCCCCACACTAATTCTAGTGCACTTCTTCTAGAACTACGCTCTTCTCACTTGTTCCTTAGGTTAGGCCGTTAAATATCTTGATGTTAATAAAATAATTTTGGTGTGCTAGTGAAAAAATGGATGGACATTTTATATCATGTCTCTAGCTGTTTCCTAACCGTTACCTTTTCAATAAAATACCTAATGTGAACTTATATATTTTATTTATCTGTGAAATAAGTTTGGATCTTTGATACTGTCGCTGAGTCAAAGCTTCATCACGCCAAGCACCAAGCAATTGAAACTAAACCATGATTTCCTACTCTCAGTAGCAGATCTATACTGTTTGCGTTGTATAAATAATTTGTTTGTCTGATCTCAATGTTTATAAAAAAAACTCTCTTTGTCATTTAATGAGTTAGATACATGTTTAAAGACTTTTAACAAATAATCAACTCTATTCATATATGCACCTAAATCTAATTTTCATTAACTAAATATACCAAAACAAATAATTACGCAATAATATTATTAACTATTAAAAATTAAAAAGCTAGCTCACAACAAACTTAATAAACGACCTAACGAATCTGGTCCTGTGGAAACAATTCCGTGGGTTTATGTCAGAAATAGGTATGTTACTTTTTGAACATAACGTGTTACTGTCAACCATATGTCAACAAATTGCAGCGTAGTAATTTTTCTACGGATTTCCCCCCAGCAATAACTTAGGATGACTAATATTTGGTTAGGAAAAAAGAAAGAAAAAAATTTGTTGATAAGCGTTTTATAAAAAAAAATATTTACAATTAAATGGACACCTTTCTCGCCTTAACACTGATATATTTACTATATAAATCAGAAGAATTTAATACTTGGGCAATATCATTTTCGATGAAAAAAATTGCTGAATCATCTAATAAATTGTAAATAAACTTTTTTTTTTAAATAAAACATTTATCTACTAGTTATTTTTCTTAAACATCAGAATCACACCTAAAATTCACAATAAGAAAAAAACCGGGGAAATAATAGCTTCGATGCACTCAAGACCGGGGGAGAGGGCGGAGGTGGTACGTGGCTCAAACCCCCTACTGGGATTGAGCCGAGAGTACCATTGACCTGTTCTTCAACAACTTACCTCAACAACTACTTGGATTTAGCCAAAAGTACCATTGACCTGCTCTTCAACAACTTACCTCAACAACTACTTGGATTTAGCCAAAAGTACCATTGACCTGCTCTTCAACAACTTACCTCAACAACTACTTGGATTGAGCCGAGAGTACCATTGACCTGCTCTTCAACAACTTACCTCAACAACTACTTGGATTGAGCCGATAGTACCATTGACCTGCTCTTCAACAACTTACCTCAACAACTACTTGGATTGAGCCGATAGTACCATTGACCTGATCTTCAACAACTTACCTCAACAACTACTTGGATTCAGCCGAAAGTACCATTGACCTGATTTTAACTGCTTACCTTGACGACTACTGGGATTGATCATAGAATACAATTGACCTTATTTTTAATGACTTTCTGAAAAACACATGGGATTGTCACCAGAAACCCACAGACCTTTAATACGTCTCACTTGAAGATACATCAGCTTGAAGAGGTATATAGCATTGTCTCACCTGAGGGTACATCACCTCCGTGAGGTACATATCATTCATTATCTCACCTGAAGATACATCAGCTCGGAGAGGTATATATCATTGTCTCACCTGGGGGTACATCAGATCCGTGAGGTACATAGCATTGTCTCACCTGAGGGTACATCAGCTCGGAGAGGCACATAGCATTGTCTCACCTGAGGGTACATCAGCATCGGAGAGGTATATAGCATTGTCTCAACTGAGGGTACATCAGCTTGAAGAGGCACATAGCATTATCTCACCTGAATATACATCAGCTCGGAGAGGTATATAGCATTATTTCACCTGAAGATAAATCAGCTTGGAGAGGTACATAGCATTGTCTCACATGAAGATACATCAGCTCAGAGAGGTATATAGCATTGGTCACCTGGGGGTACATCAGCTCGGAGAGGTACATATCATTGTCTCACCTGAAGATACATCAGCTTGGAGAGGCACATAGCATTGTCTCACCTGGGGGTACATCAGCTCCGTGAGGTACATAGCATTGTCTCACCTGAGGGTACATCAGCTCGGAGAGGCACATAGCATTGTCTCACCTGAGGGTACATATAGCTCCGTGAGGTACATAGCATTGTCTCACCTGAGGGTACATCAGCTCCGTGAGGTACATAGCATTGTCTCACCTGAGGGTACATCAGCTCGGAGAGGTATATATCATTGTCTCACCTGGGGGTACATCAGCTCGGAGAGGCACACAGCATTATCTCACCTGAAAGTACATCAGCTCGGAGAGGCACATAGCATTGTCTCACCTGAGGGTACATCAGCTCGGAGAGGTACATAGCATTGTCTCACCTGAAGAATACATCAGCTTGGAGAGGTATATAGCATTGTCTCACCTGGGGGTACATCAGCTCCGTGAGGTGAGGTGGTTGCTGGCACGCCGCCCCGTGTTTGGTGACCTCCACTATATTCGTAGCATCCTGAACTTGGTGTGGGACTGGGGGACTGAATCGCACCGGAGCCTCACAGTACCTCACCCCCAGCAACTGCCTCACTGCCCCGTGACTCGTCTGCACCACCCTCCCCGCTAGGGTGCCCGACGAGGTTACGGGCTGTTCAGGAGACGCCACGACGCACGTCAGGGCCAGGCACGACGTGAGCGTCCCGACGATCATTGGACTCGCGTGTCTGGATTACACCAGAGCTCTCACAACTAATTTATTTTATTGGTGCGAACTTTAAAGTTATTGTTATTTTAATAAAATAAATAAATCTGATCGGGTGAACTAAACTAGTATCCAAAAGTAACGTATCGGACATATGCAAGACCAGTGTTATCGTAGTTTAAGATATATATGTGTGTTAAGCTTAATGCGCGTCTCATTATAAATGTGTATTGCTATGTTAAAAAGTGCGTTAATCTTATTCCGAACCGGGATATCACTCGGTGTGGACACAGGAAGTGCGCGGCAAGTCTGAAGATGCTCCTTTGCGTCTGTTGGCCTGTATTAAAGGTCAAGAGAACAAGAGGGAAGTAAGTGTCACGTAGGGCTATCTCAGCATTCTTTGCTTGGACAACTTGTACAACTAGCAATTGTTTTCATGACAAGGCAATAGAATAACACAACTCAACGGACAGGTAAAAATAATACTGAAATCACCCTGCGTTATCTGTGGGATTAAAAGTACGACATAGTCCTAAAGTTCTTATTTTGTAATCTATTATGGTTTGAACCCACCTTTTTTAAAAATAGGTTTAAATTTGTCTCCCAAAAACAAGTATTCAATACTATTTATATAATATAGAACACCACCTAAATACTTTTATCGAGCAAGCTTGTCTGAATGAGTCATTTTATGAGAAAAACAAATTTTCAATTATCAGTAAAATAGGTCTACTTTTTATAATTTCAATATATTATTATCACTCGCTAAACCTTGGTGGTGTGTGATTGCTAGTTCTTAGAACATTGTAAGATATTATCACTCGCTAAACCCTCGTGGTGTGTGATTGCTAGTTCTTAGAACATTGTAAGATATTATTATCACTCGTTAAACCCTGGTGGTGTGTGATTGCTGGTTATTAGAACATTGTAAGATATTATCACTCGTTAAACCCTGGTGGTGTGTGATTTCTAGTTCTAAGAACAATGTAAGATGCTATTATCACTCGTTAAACACTGGTGATGTGTGATTGCTGGTTCTTAGAACATTGTAAGATATTATCACTCGTTAAACCTTTGTGGTGTTTGATTGCTAGTTCTTAGAACATTATAAGATGTTATTTTCATTCGTTAAACCCTGGTGGTGTGTGATTGCTAGTTCTTAGAACATTATAAGATGTTATTATCACTCGTTTAACCCTGGTGGTGTGTGATTGCTGGTTCTTAGAATATTGTAAGAAACTATTATCACTCGTTAAACCCTGGTGGTGTGTGATTGTTAGTTCTTAGAACATTGTAAGATATTACCACTCGTTAAATCCTGGTGGTGTGTGATTGCTGGTTCTTAGAACATTGTAAGATGGTATTATCACTCAGAACATTGTAAGATGTTATTATCACACGTTAAACCCTGGTGGTGTGTGATTGCTAGTTCTTGGAACATTGTAATATATTATTATCACTAGTTAAACCCTGGTGGTGTGTGATCATGTGTGAGCTAGTTCTTAGATCATTGTAAAATATTATTATCACTCGTTAAAACCTGGTGGTGTGTGATTATTGTTTCTTAGAATATTGTAAGATATTATCACTCGCTAAACCCTGGTGGTGTCAGATTACTAGTTATTCGAACATTATAAGATGTTATTATCACTCGTTAAACCTTGGTTGTGTGTGATTGCTAGTTCTTAGAACATTGTAAAATATTACTATCACTCGTTAAACCTTCTTGATGTGTGATTGTTAATTCTTAGAACATTGTAAGATGTTATTATCACTCGCTAAACCCTGGTGGTGTGTGATTGATGGTTCTTAGAATATTGTAAGACACTATTATCAATCGTTTAACCCTGATGGTGTGTGATTGTTGTTCTTAGAAAATTGTAAAAAACTATTATCACTCGTTAAACCCTGTTGGTGTGTGATTGCTGGTTCTTAGAACATTGTAAGATATTAACACTCGTTAAACTATGGTGGTGTGTGATTGTTAGTTCTAAGAACAATGTAAGAAGCTATTTTCACTCGTTAAACACTGGTGGTGTGTGATTGCTGGTTCTTATAACATTATAAGATTTTATCACTCGTTAAACCCTGATCGTGTGTGATTGCTAGTTCTAAGAACAATGTAAGATGCTATTATCAATCGTTAACACTAGTGATGTATGATTGTTGGTTCTTAGAACATTGTAAGATATTATCACTCGTTAAACCTTTGTGGTGTTTGATTGCTAGTTCTTAGAACATTGTAAGATGTTATTATTACTCGTTAAACCCTGGTGATGTGTGATTCCTAGTTCTTATAATATTTTAAGATGTTATTATCACTCGTTAAACTCTGGTGGTGTGTGATTACTGGTTCTTAGAACATTGAAAGATATTATTATCACTCGTTTAACCCTGGTGGTGTGTGATTGATAGTTCTCGGAACATTGTAATATATTATTATCACTCGCTAAACCCTGGTGGTGAGTGATTACTGGTTCTTAGAACATTGTAAGATATTATCAGTCGCTAAACCCTGGTGGTGTCTGATTACTAGTTATTAGAACATTGTAAGATGTTATTATCTATCGTTAAACCTTGGTGGTGTGTGATTGCTGGCTCTTAGAACATTGTAGGATATTATTATCACTTGTTAAACCCTGGTGGTATGTGATTGCTTGTTCTTAGAACATTGTAAGATATTATCACTCGTTAAACCCTGGTGGTGTGTTATTTCTAGTTCTTAGAACATTGTAAGATGTTATTATCACTCGACAAACCCTGGTGTTGTGTGATTGCTAGTTCTTAGAACATTGCAAAATATTATTATCACTCGTTAATCCTTCGTGGTGTGTATTTCTAGTTCTTAGAACAATGTAAGATATTATCACTCATTAAACCTTCGTGGTGTGTGATTAATAGTTCTTAGAACATTGTGAGATTTTATTATCACTAGTTAAACCCTAGTGTTGTGTGATTGCTAGTTCTTAGAACATTTTAATATATTATTATCACTCGCTAAACCCCAAGGTGTGTGATTGCTAGTGCTTTGAACATTGTAAAATATTATTATCACTCGTTTAACCTTCGTGGTGTGTGATTGTTAGTTGTTAGAACATTGTAAGATATTATCACTCGTTAAACCATGATGGTGTGTGATTGATGGTTCTTAGCACATTGAAAGATGCTATTATCACTCGTTAAACCCTGGTGGTGTGTGATTGCTAGTTCTTAGAACATTGCAAAATATTATTATCACTCGTTAAACCCTTGTGGTGTGTGATTGCCGGTTCTTAGAACATTGTAAGATGTTGTAATCACTTGTTAAACCCTTGTGGTGTGTGATTGCTGGTTCTTAGAACATTGTAAGATATTATTAAGACTCGCCAAACTCCTGTGGTGTTTGATTGCTGATTCTTGGAACATTGTAAGATATTATTATCACTCGCTAAACATTTAGAATATGTGAATGCTAGTTCTTAGAACATTGTAAGATATTATTATCACCCGCTAAACCTTGGGAATTTGTGATTGCTAGTTTTTAGAATATTGTAAGAGGTGATCACTCGTTAAATCCTGGCGTTGTGTGATTGCTGGTTTTTAGAAAATTGTAAGATATTATTATCACTCGTTAAACCCTGGTGGTGTGTGATTGTTAGTTCTTAGAACATTGTAAGATATAATTATCACTCGTTAAATCCTGCTTGTGTGTGATTATTAGTTCTTAGAACATTGAAAGATATTATTATCACTCGTTAAACCCTGGTGATGTGTGATTGCTGGTTCTAAGAACACTGTAAGATATTATTATCACTCATTAAACCCTGATGGTATGTGATTGCTAGTTCTTAGTACATTGTAAGATATTATCATTCGTTAAACCCTGGTGGTGTGTGACTATTATTTCTTAGAACATTGTAAGTTCTTATTTCCACTCGTTAAACCTTGGTGGTGTGTGATTGCTAGTTCTTCGAACATTGTAAGATGTTATATCACTCGCTAAACCTTGTGGGTTGTGATTGCTAGTTATTAGAACATTGTAAGATATTATCACTTGTTAAACCTTGGTGGTGTGTGATTGCTGGTTCTTAGAATATTGTAAGATATTATTATCACTCACTAAACCTTGCGGTGTGTGATTGCTTGTTCTTAGAACATTGTAAGATGTTATTATCACTCGTTAAACCTTGGTGGTTCGTGATTACTATTACTTAGAACATTGCAATATGTTCTTATCACTCGTTAAACCCTGGTGGTGTGTGTTCTTAGAACATTGAAAGATATTATCACTCCTTAAACCTTGGTGGTATGTGATTACTATTTATTATAAGATTGGAAAATATTATCACTCGTTAAACCATGGTGGTGTGTGATTGCAAGTTATTAGAACATTGTAAGATATTATAACTTGTTAAACCTTGGTGTGTGTGATTACTAGTTCTTAGAAAATTTTAAGATATTTTTATCACTCGCTAAACCTTGGTGGTGTGTGATTACTATTACTTAGAACATTGCAATATGTTATTATCACTCGCTAAATCCTGGTGGTGTGTGATTATTGGTTCTTAGAACATTGAAAGATATTATCACTCCTTAAACCTTGGTGGTGTGTGATTACTATTTATTATAAAATTGTAAAATATTATCACTCGTTAAACCATGGTGGTGTGTGATTGCATGTTATTAGAACATTGTAATATACTATTATTACTTGGTAAACCCTGGTGGTGTGTGATTGCTAGTTCTAAGAATATTCTAAGACACTATTATCAATCGTTAAACCCTGGTGGTGTGTGTTTGCTAGTTTTTAGAACATTGTAAAATATTATCATCACTCGTTAAACCTTGGTGGTGTGTGATTGCTAGATCTTAGAACATTATAAAATGTTATAATCACTCGTTATACCCTGGTGGTGTGTGATTGCTAGTTCTTAGAACATTGTAAGATGTTATTATCTTTCGTTAAACACTGGTGGTGTGTATCGATCGTTCTTAGAACATTGTAAGACACTATTATCAATCGTTAAACCCTGGTGGTGTGTGTTTGCTAGTTTTTAGAACATTGTAAAATATTATTATCACTCGTTAAACCCTGGTTGTGTGTGATTGCTAGATCTTAGAACATTATAAAATATTATTATCACTCGTTAAACTTGGTGGTGTGTGATTGCTAGTTCCTAGAACATTGTAAGATGTTATTATCACTCGTTAAACCCTGGTGGTGTGTGATTGTAGTTCTTAGAACATTGTATGACACTATTATCACTCGTTAAACTCTGCGGGTGTGTGATTGATGGTTCTTAGAACATTGTAAGATATTATCACTCGTTAAACCCTGGTGGTGTGTGATTGCTGGTTCTTAGAATATTGTAAGATATTATCACTCGTTAAACCCTGATGGTGTGTGATTGATAGTTCTTAGAACATTCTATGTTGTTACTATCACTCGTTAAACCCTGGTGGTGTGTGATTGTTAGTTCTTAGAACATTGTAAGATATTATAACTCGTTAAACCTTGGTGTGTGTGATTACTAGTTCTTAGAACATTGTAAGATATTATTATCACTCGTTACACCCTGGTGGTGTGTGATTGCTAGTTCTTAGAACATTGTAAGATGTTATTATCACTCGTTAAATCCTGGTGATCTGTGATTACTTGTTCTTAGAACATTGTAAGATATTATTATCACTCGTTAAACCCTGGTGGTGTGTGATTACTGGTTCTTAGAACATTGTAAGATATTATTATCACTCGTTAAACTCTGGTGGTTTGTTATTACTGGTTCTTAGAACATTGTAAGATATTAATATCACTCACTAAACCCTGGTGGTGTCTGATTGCTAGTTCTAAGGTCCAAACACATTATATTTGCTTATAATATGTCTGGATACAGTAATTATAACTACAGTTTCTTGTTGGTCTATTTGAAAATGTTAATCTCTAGGTTTTTTATATTATTCATGAAATAATTTAAAATTGATCTTAGTGTAAACATATCTCATAAGTAGAGTATATTACCAATTTAAGGTTAAAGTCATTTTAATATGTGCTCCCATTCATCTGTAAACTAAGCTAAATGGTCTTGATAGTCACAACAAGTGCGCTTTACAAATTTAGTTAAATTAGTACTAGCCATATGGGTTGAATTTCAGATCACAATTTATAATAGATTTGACATGAATAAGTAATGTTTAAATGAAATCCATAAAATGGTTATATATTTAGCCCTAGTTAGGGACAGACAAGTAAAGGAAAGGACTAAAAAATATAATACACTTTTTTTTTACTGTGCGTCTTGATACAGCATCTTGAATTATTGTAAGCTGGGTCATATTATTCTATTAGTTATATTCTATTTGTTTATATTTCAATTGTTTTAATCTAATCTATGACAGGAATTGGCTCTTAAGCCTCAATTAACTACTTTTCTCACCACTACTTAAAGCTAATGCAATGGTAGGCTGTTGCATCACATGCTTTCCTTGTTGGGTTGTTTGGGATGCTTTAGAAGTTTAGACGATTATTGGTTTGGCCGTACCAGGCCACCTTTTCAAGCCAGCTGGTGGACTGGTTGCCCGCTCGCTCAGATGTCGTGGCCCACTGTCAGTTCAAACACTCTTCATTCTCTTTACTATCTGATTTTTGACAAAAGTTTTCCATTCTTTGAATTTTGAGAGAACTTCATATTTTGTTCTTAAAAATAGCCAAAATTATCTCTGGAAAAATTATCAAGAATTGTGAACAATTACTTTGAACCCTCATGTGATTTTTCACTCGTGGGCTCACACAGATCAGAATGGACGAGCTGAAGAAGTCCTGTTGCTCGGTTAGGCTTCTTGTACGCTTCTCCTATAAAATAGACTCCAATGGCCAAAGCCATTTATCAACACATTCATCAATACCCCAGTCGACGGTGCCAGAGTTCTTGTGAATTATTTCTTGACACCACATTAGCACTTTCAATCATATTAGAATTAGAAGAAGTTTTAGAAGGCAGCTAATCATATATAATGTCTAGTCTATAAATACCATCTGTGTTCATAGCCCTAGCTAAAGCCCTACCATTAATTGTACACTCCTGATTCTGGTATTTTTTTACACTTTTATTACGGAAAAATAACTAGCCCTTTTTACACCATCTGATTGACTAATAGAAGGTTCAAACTCACGTTCGGCACAGAGACTCCATTAAATATTTTTCGTTTCTGACTATTAATATTTATCATACCATCTCCGCGGTCTTCACTTTTAAGCTTCTCATTGTTTTCTATTGTAACTTCAAGGCCTGTCGATTCATCATTAAAATCAGAAATCCAATCTTTTCGCATTTTCATGTGTGCGATAGCTGCAGAGTCTACATTCCAATGTTTAGAACTTGTCTTATCAGTCATAGCAGTAAATAAACTCCAATTATTTTTGTCTTTTTTTTATTTTGGTTGCCATTAGATTGCGACTGGCTAACTTTAGATATGTTTTTCTCATGTTTTGAGCATTCAGAAGCTTTATGTCCCAAGTTCGTGACATTTAAAACACTTAAAAACCATATTTCTTATTTTCTTGGTTACTATTTATTTTGGAAAAGAAAATAATATCAGAGTCCGATTTGTTTTTTTACATCTTAACTCCTCTTGAAGAAGTTTTGCTTTTTTAAGTTCGCTGCTTATTTTTGCTCCTGAACTTTCTAACGCCATAAATAATGGGCCAAAAGAATTAGGCAGACTTTTCAACAGAGCTAGCGCAAGGAATTCATAATCTATAGGGCTACTTATATCTGCGTGTTGTTGGGCAGTAGATATAATCTTAGTTACATAACCTTTCATCGACTTAAATTTCTCTAATTTCAATCCAAAAAGGATTTTGAGAAGTCTGAGGCGCCTTTGTCCTCGTAGATTTTTTGAAGATTATCCCATGCATCTTTAGCTGTTTTGGTGCTTCTAACACAAGAATAGCAAGATGGTTTTAGCACTAAACAAATTTTAGCTCCTGCTTTATGCATATTTTTTTTCATCTAGTTGTTTTAGATTCCTTTCAACGTCGATTTAAGACTCCATACAACACCAAAAGTCATTGTGATTCAACATATTTTCATCGTAAATTTCCAATGATTGTAATTTGACATCCCTTTAAACATTTCCACAGCCGGTAATCTCGAATCTCTGTCTCCCATAGTGCTTAGTATTTACTTGCACCCAAGAATTAGATGAATTTTGATGAAAGAACCCGTTTTTGTATTTTTTATACTCTATGCTAACAAGATGGAAAATAATTACTCGCGAACTTAAATTTTGTTAGTAGTCCTCTCATCACAGCGCTCTTATTGGCTTAGAGATCGTCACGTGACCACACCTCCTCGCTCTCTGATTGGTTGTTGGCACTGGGTCATGGCTTTCCCCTTCTCCCCCTGACGCCCTCCCCTCTGCCCCTCTTTCCACGGTGTTTCAAACTTGTTGGTTCTTATCTAAAATTGTTGGTTCCTACCCAAACTTGTTTGTTCCTGTCTCATTGGTTTTTATGTGTGCGCCTTGGTTTTTATGTCTGAGTAGGATTGGGACTGGCATTGGAGTTTTTTATTTATTTATTGGTGTGGAAGTTTATTTTATTTATTGGTAGAGGGAACGTGCAGTCCACGGCGTCAGGCACTCCTCCCGCGACGTCCCAGGCATCGCCACTGAGGGTGGGAGCTTGCAGGATCATCCTCTCTGGCCAGCCGTTTAGCTTAGAGTGTGAGAAATGATTCCCAGTCACAAGACTCTGAATCTATTTTGGGTATTGCAACCCTCCCCCTCCCCATCTATGGTGTAATGGGTTTTTCCGATGACGTCATCGCTCTGTCGCTACCTTGATGACTCATACCTGGTGCCAGTTTGGTGGATCGACAAGACAAGTCAAGACAAGAATATATCATGACCTTGAATGATGTCGCAACCCCCACCCTACCACCTACCCCTTCCCCACCTATGTGGTAATGGGTTTTTCCCGGTGATGTCGCAACTAGAGAGCATTGACACAACTCTGATTATGCACAATCAGGGGCCTCGGAAGCCTCAGTTAGGGGCCGCTATCTCCCACAGCAAAAGTCTACTAAAATTGGTAGTTCGGTATCGTCCGTCGACATGCGCAGATGTAGGTATCCGCCATACCAACAAGGACCACTGTTGGTGGAGGAGTAAGGTAGAAATATTCCAGCGTTTACGTGGAGTGAGGGAGAGGGAAACCATTTAGTGAGAACTAGTGACAGAACACCTCAGTGGAGATTTGAACCACTGACCTCCACCGCCATAACTAGATGAGCTACATGAACCCCTTCTAATGTTCCAGTATTTTTTAGCTGAAGGGAGAAATACCAACAGTTTACCCAGCAGGGATTTGGTTTCAACCTCCCCTGCCAGAATTAGATGAGCCTGACATTCATGTTGCACTCTAAACTCTCAACTTAATTACCTGTAGTGTTCACAAGATATTGCTGCTTGTCAAAAAACTCTATGTTGTTGTTGTTGTGGTTGCACGCTATGGATGTTTTAAATTAATTAATTGTTGATTGTCAATAAAAAAACTAGTAAGAAAGTGTTAATATTTAAAAAAAACCTAGAACATGCTGTTTTGGAAATCCTTGGATATTCAACTTTACCGGAATGAAATATCAAATAGCGCCGACTGGTAAATGTTATGCTTTATTGTTTACACATGTGAGTTAATATAACGTTAGCAAAAAAAAAAGTTTGGTTAATTGTATAGTATATATATTAAGGAGTAGAAAGGCTAAAACAGTATGTTATTATTATAATTGCAAGCAGTTTCACTGTTTAGATAGCGTTTATAAATTAACTAAATTTTGTTTAAGTTAAGATGGCAAGCGCACACACACACAAAAACATTTAAATTATTATGATAAGCCAAACTTATATTCATTTGTATTCATTTCTTAATCACTTTCATTCATGCCATGTAGTGAATAGATTGGTAGTTATGACTTTTTCAATATCTTGTGATAGCCCGCACATATACATATTTACTAAATGTAATTATTACTACTCATACAATAATTTAAATACTCTAATGGGGTATAAATAATGAAAGTATTTATGAGGAGTAAATGGACCCGCATTTGCGTGGAGGGAGAGTTGGAAATACCCTCAGTTTAATAGGACAGTGTTCGAACTCCAACCTCCTCAACCAGCCATTCCAGACGAGTTCCGCTTAGTTACTTGATCAGCTCACAAGACCTAAATAATATTGGTGAATGTATTTTAAAAAACTTTATGTTGTTTCTGTTATATGATATGAATGTTTTAAATAAAATGTATTAATCACTTGCTGTTTGTCAATAAAATAACTAGTAAGAAACTGTTGTTATCATTATTACATATGTGTATTTAAGTTAGCTTTAGCAAAAAAAAAATCTAATCTGTAGGATATGAGTAGTTTATAATTTTAACTAATGGGGTTTGAGGTAAGGTGTAACACATGCACACACATATTAATTTTTTCATTTATAAATTGTAATTGTTGTGACGTTAGATTGCTACCCAAAGAGAAAGTAAAAGTATTTAATTATTTTAGAAACAGTTGTTTTATCCATAATGTTTGAGACTGATTTTCTAAGCTAAATAAACTTGTATTTATAGGATAGTACAGGGGTTGTTTGGATGTTGACGATAAAACACAAACACAACAGTTTTATAATATTTATTTACACAAATAAAAGTTTTACAAATATAGCTCACACCATGAAAAGTATACTTGGAATATTTATTTACAAAAAATGATCACACGAGTTTGACATGCCTACTGCACACCTATGTTAGTTAAAAACTAGAGTGATTTATATTTGATTTGAATGTATCACTCATTTAAATATTGACTTTGTTTAGCGTATTAATTGTTAAAATAGTTATTTGTCTAGGGTAGAAAGTAATGATGTTTCTTGCCTGAATATCCTTCAAAGAAATCTTCTAAAGAAGTACTAGCTACTCACTCATCCCTCCCTGATCCTCTACAACTTACTGATCTCCATCACAACCCCTGACATCAACTCATTGAGACTAGCTTCTTCTCGAGGTAAATAGTGGTACCCCTGGAGTAGGAATAGAGGGGTGGGAATCTAGAGGTAGTGATGACAACTCATCATTATCATCATCATCAACAACCGTTTCCAGCCTGTGGCCGGGTCACTTTAGTAAAATACCTCCATTTTCCATCATTCTTCCTAATTTACCTAATGTCTTCCATTCTTCTCCTCTCACTTGAACACTTTCTATTATCTGCTCCTTCCATCTCTTTCATGGACTTAATTGTGGTATTTTTCCTACATACTTCATTTCCATCATTTTCTTTGGCATCCTCTCCATCTCCATCACTACATCTCCGTACCATTTCAGTCTTGCTTCCTCTACTATCTCATGTACTCCCTGTACCTCCACTCTTTCTCGGATAACTTAATTCCTAATCTTGTTTCTCCTCGTGACAGCTGACATGTTCCTCACATTATCATGGCCTCCACTGTCCTAGTCTCTCTTACACTTCAATGGCACTTCCCTTTTTCATAGCAGGTGATGACGACTAGAAAAAAATAAATTTGCTACAAAGTGTGGTTATTCTCAATAGGGGGAGTGAAAGAGAAAAATAATTTTTATCCTCCATGCAAGAAGCACTTTTGTCAGTTTTATGACTTTGATAGATTGTTTTTAAACTTATAATAGCATATAGTATAAACCTTTTCTATTTATACATCCTAATGTTCTAGTATCTAAAGGTGAGTTCTCACATGTCATTTTCATTGAATCATTTTTTTGAGAAAATGAAAGGATTTTGTTCACATTATGTGTCATTGATTATGATGAGACTGATCAACTACTGTTTAAATTATTGAAATGGTATTGTGTAAAAAGTTAAGCTACATGCTCAGACCAAAGTTGGACGGTGTTTGTCAAACCAAAGTCGCCTATGTCAGATAGAGTTAGAAAACCATTGATTGGTGTAAGACCAGTTTTACTCTAATCTGAGCGTTTGTGGCGTTCATCGGCAACAGTTTGACAAGTTTGAGGCTGTGCATGTGCAGGTATGTGCTTCACTCCGTGTTTCTAATCGGTCCCATGCTGCATTCGGCTAATCCATCCTGCGGTAGTTCTTGTCGTAATCATGACTGTTGCCCTTCAGTTATTTGAGTAACCGCATGTGCGAGAATTAGTGACATTGTGTAACGAATGTCTGGTCCAAACCTCAATTTACTTTAGGGTTTGTTCAACATACATATTTAACCACTATAGCAGCTCCCACATTTCTTTTTTTCACCCCACTCATTGTCACAAAAACACTTTTTTCCACCCCTAAAAACATTTTCAAATTTCAAACAAACCTAGCACAATTGCCACACACAAAGAACTATTTTTATAGCACTCAAGTAACCCCAACACAACACCACTCAGATCTCTGTAGTTAGCTGAAGGTGAATGATCTCAACAGACTGTGGTTTGTGCGTGTGTAGACAGTCTGATGCCAAACCAATTTGCCGTCAGACTAGTGAAAGACTTTTGTCTAAAGGAAGTATGGCTAGCTTTAATGTGAGTTGCGGTTCATGACATATGTGTGCAATTATCGCATTAGTTAGAAAATATATTGAATCAAAAGAATCATAAATAATTCGGGATTAAATCCAATACAACGTCACAAGTGGTCGCAATCTAATGTTAAATTTCAATAAATCTTTAGGGCCTACATAAAAAGAAAAATGAATCCAGTAATGCTTGTACATGTTCTCACTGTTCATTTTATTTCCAGTTTTCAAAAATGATAATTGAAAATGAAGAAAAGTAGATCTACTTTTCACTTTTAATGAAAGCGTTAAATAACAATTTAGTCTAATGAAATGAGTGTTCTGACATCCATTTGGTATTTATTTTTAATGATTCATTGAAAATGATAGGCGAGAACTCACTTTTAGGATTAGGGAGAACTAGTCTCATAATCTATCCTGATGCTATTTCCCTATTATAATCATTGCCTCAGTTGTGATTTTTTGAGGCTCACAAATGATTTAATTTGGAAAAAACCTGTTCTGAGGAAGGCAAAAACTTATTTCCAAAATTGTCTTTAATGTTTAAATAGGTGCCGTGTTGCTTTAAAAATGCTTAAAATTTTCAATCCACTTGTTGTCACGTTCAGGTTTTTTTGTTAAATTTAATTTGCATTGCAATCGTCACTTTGAGTTATTCTATTGAGCAACTGTAATATTAGGTTCACAAAGTATGAAGCATGTATTCACTTGCTTCCACTCGGCAGAGCTCGTATTTTGATATGTGGCAATAAAAAAAAATCTTGCATATTAATTTAAAAAAAAAACCTTTCAAAATCCAGGACATTTAAATCTAGGACTGTCCCAGAAAATATGGGAGAAATGGTCAACCTAGAGGTGCATTGTCCAAGCTGCGACACTTACCTGCGACTATGTTTGCAGTCGTGTGGTTACGGCCGCAACATACTATGGCGACACTAGCCGCATGTGACAATCGTATGTGGTATTTTCCAAGATGCGACTCCAGCCAATCGCCAGTCAATTAAGAGAGGGATGAGAGTACAGGTGAACCGAGTGACAAAACCTTTTTGGATATTTTGTGGGAGGAAGAATACAGTGAAATAATTTGAATATAATTGTGCAGCAGAAGAAAATACAGAAGGGGAACACATGTATGCATGTCCTTGTTATTTGGATGTTTTAAATTGTACACACATGGATGTTGGGATACTAACTCACGCAGCACCACATCCTGCGAGTGGATCAGTAGCGCCTCCAGTTTTCATTGTTAAAACATTTAGAAAATAGATTATTGCACAAAATTTAATAACAAATACCCATGTCACTACAACTCTAGCCGCAAGCACTGCTCACTCCACCAGTTCTGCGATACATGCTGCTATCGCCTCACAGACCTAGCTCAAACTGCGCAAAGACTTCAACTCCAGACACAATCATAGGTAACTATCGCAGCTTGGACAACACACTTTAAGTTAATTTAAACTCAAATAGCACATATAAAATATAAGAGGAAAATACTTTGCGAGAAATTGCCACTCTTTATAACAATGGTTACATATTAAGAGGGTCATTCTCTACAAATAGGAATATGTTTATTTTCTTCAAATTTTGGAGAAAATTCTAGTTTCTTTGAGCTTAATTTAAAAGTTTAATCTGTGGGGAAACAGAACCATTTTTATCTTACCGACAGCAACAATTTAGGAAGCCCCAGGGATCTAATCGGGGACCTCTGGATCTGTATCCAGAAACTTTGACTATAAGACCACAAAGGTGGTCATAAATAGATCTAAGGATGAGAAAAAATATTAATGAAGTATGCTATTTTAATATTTTAAAAATAACTTAATAATTTAAGAAGAAACCCTTTGTATCAATTTGTTACACGTTATATTATAGCCAATAACAATGCTTTGTCCGAGTAGTAAGAGAGATTTCAATAAGGATATCATTATAAAATTATTTATAACCCGGGGGAAACTTAAATATGGATCATATTCTAAAAATTGAAAAATGACACCTGGACACGGGAATCGAACATGGGACCTTTGGCTTAGTACGTCAATGTTCTAACCACTGAGCTATCTAGGATTCGTCCCGTGCCCAGGGTCATTCTTCACTCATATTTTAAGGCAGAGTCTATGATGGACTTAGCAGAAATCGTCGGCTACAAGTATGTGATCATATTAATATCATGAGCTATCAGATAACGCAGCCATCTACGACTCCGTAGTTGGCATATTGCTGCCATTTGTACAGTTATTAAATTGTACGGGATTGCATATTGCTATCCTGTATAGCTCAGTGGTTAGAGCATTGGCGTACTAAGCCAAAAGTCCCGGGTTCGATTCCCGTGTCCAGGTGTCATTTTTCAATTTTCAGAAATATGATATCTAGATGGAGTAATTCCCATTAAATGCATAAATAATAGCTTTGGCTATTTAATTCTTTTTTAAATATGGATATTGAATATGATACAAATTTATCCTGAAAATGTTCTTACAACTTTTCTTAAAAGTGCACATAGTATTAATATGAATCAATCAATATGTTACTGATTGATGATTATTAGTAGTAATTCCCTTTCTCCCGGTGTAGCGATGCTGTATGAGCAGCCAGTATTAGACGACTTGTTTCAACGTAATTGTACTTCATCCTTAGGTACATTGATTGATTCACAAATAATATATATATCACTTCTTACCAAACTTTAAAATGTGTTTAAAAAAATATTAATATATGTTCATAGAAAAGCTTAAAAGCAAAGTGCGGAGTCGTAAGATGCTGATGAGGCGGCGTGCAATGAGTATCAGGGGATACTGAGATCACTGCACAGGGGATGTCGATTCAGCCTTATTCTTGATGAGGAGATCGACACACCTTGGGACAGTGATTACCATCACCTGCAAGATGCTATAGCCGCCTCAACTCCCACTACTGAACATCTTGTTCCAATTTGCACCCTCAACTCCACAAACAACACCTCAGTCAGCTCACCCTCCCCTCGGAGCAGTCCTGCTCAAACTCCTGCCGACCGATGAAATGCAGCTCACAACTGCTCCAACCTCCCAGAGCTTCACACCGGGTAAACACAGCAGGCCAACAGGAATTATATGTAATACATTAGGGCTAATTACGTATTATAGTTTGTGTTTTTATAATGTTCAAAAACTTCCCAATCTACCACCACCTATTTAATAAGTATTTATATACTCTAATAGTCAACATGGTATAATATATTTAGGTTTCAAATAGCGAAAGCTATTATTTATGCTTTTAGTGAGGATTACTCCATCTAGATATCATATTCTGAAAATTGAAAAATGACACCTGGACACGGGAATTGAACCAAGCCAAAGGTCCCGGGTTCGATTCTCGTGTCCAGGTGTCATTTTTCAATTTTCAGAATATGATATTGAAATGTTTAATAAACCTAAATATGAGTTATGTTCGTGAATATAATTTGTTATTTTGACAGTGATCTCCATTGAACTTATTAATTGTAAGTTGTCAGTGTATAAGTGTTATTGTCACCATGATAATTAACTTGAATATTTCCAAGCTGTGTTCAAATATTTCAGTGAGGACACCTCCTGCAAAATGGTCCCGATCAAGTGAAGAGGTTTTTATCCAGCACTCAACCAAATTTGTTGAGTTGGAGGTGAAGGCGAGGCTGGATCAGTTGAAGGAATTTCACAACTTTAAGTTGAAGCAGGAGGCAGAATTGTATGATCTCAAAATGGAGGTTAAGAAGGCTCTTCTGAAGGACGCTGTTTTAACGGTGGAGCTCAAGGAGAAACAGCTGGCAGATATGAACAGTATGGAAGTTACGTGGTGTTACCGTAGTATGTTTATTTTCAACATTTGATGATGTGAACTCTTTTTTATTTGAAATAACATTAGGGTTGTGCAGGATACAATTATTTTATTTGGGTGGAAACAAAAATATTAATTTTTTACTTGATGGGTTAGTGCGTCAAATGTTCAACTATTAACACTGATATTATTAATGATGTAAAATTATGTTAATTAATATTAATTTTATTGTTAATGTTTAAAGCACATTATTTTATTTAAACAAAACTTTAATATAAGAGACAGTAAAATAGTTTCCTGATGTTGTAAACATTGTTTATATTAAATGTGTGTTCTTGTTACATGCTACTAGAATTATTGTTCATTTTTCCTTGTTCTTGTTACATGCTACTAGAATTATTGTTCATTTCTCCTTGTTCTTGCTACATGCTACTAGAATTATTGTTCATTTCTTCTTGTTCTTGCTACATGCTACTAGAATTATTGTTCATTTCTCCTTGTTCTTGCTACATGCTACTAGAATTATTGTTAATTTCTCCTTGTTCTTGCTACATGCTACTAGAAGTATTGTTCATTTCTCCTTGTTCTTGCTACATGCTACTAGAATTATTGTTCATTTCTCCTTGTTCTTGCTATATATCACTTTAATTATTGTTCATTTCTCCTTGTTCTTGCTATATACCACTTGCATTATTGTTCATTTCTCTTTGTTTTTGCTACATACCTCTTTGTGAGGTCGGATTAAGTGAAGAGGGATTGGGTCACTCACTACCTGAACCTAGCTTTGTGGAAGTCGACCTATTGACTCAAGATGTATATATGTGTCCTCTCTCTAGTTAAACCTTGTTTGCAATGAGTTATTTAATGCCCCTTGATGGCACCTGGCAATACCCGTGTTTAAGGATTCAAACTCTGCAACAGAGCACAGCTATTTTAAACTGGAGGCTGTGGATCTGGTGTATACCTTGTCTGTGCTCATGGCTCAGTAAGTTGCATGTTGAGAAGAATGACAATGAATCAAAATCAAAAAATAAATATGTTTTATTAAATATATACAGCAGCTACTATGATCCAGTCTCAATCAATATTAGTTCATGTTTGTTACTACAATCAATTACGATGTAAATAACACCAGAAAGCTAAAAAAAATGTACAAATATGGTATTCACATTAGAAAAGTACAAGAATAGAAATACACATGGGTAATGATTTCTTAAAAGAGTAAGTGAAACTGGCGTCAGAACAAGGCTAATTATTATATATTCACAAACGCTTCATTTGTTAGTTTTCTGTACATCAAATAGGGGTCTGTGGGTACTTGAATTCAGAGTTTGACCTCAAACCTCAAATTGAACTCTACATCTTTAATTATAGACTCGGAAAAGTACAGAATGTAAAATATCTTGGAAGTGTGATTGAAGAGAAAGGTGGAAGTAGAGAGTATGTAATGAGAAGAAGACAGCAGGGAGAGTTGTTCTACAGGAGACCTGCTACGGAGAAGAGAAGTGCCCTAGAAGTGTAAGGAAGTGTTGTACTTTCTACCCATGGTCACATATGCAGCAGAAATATGGACATTGAATGTAAGAGAGACTATAAACAAGATTAAGAATAAAGTTATTCAGGAAAAAGTAGGGGTACAGGAAGTGCATGAGATAGTAGAAGAAGCAAGAATGAGATGGTTTGGGCATGTAATGAGGATGGTAAAAGAGAGGATGACAAAGAAAATGATGGGAGGAGCAGATAACAAAAAGTGTTCAAGGGAGAGGAGAAGAATGGAAGAAATTAAAGGAGGAAGAATGGTGGAAGGATAGAGAAAGATGGAGGCATTTTAATAAACTGACCCAGTCACAGGTTGGAAACAGTTGATGTTGATGAATGTGTGTGTAGAGGCTAGTAAGGAAATAGGTTTAGAAGTGAACGCTGAAAAGACTAAATTTTGATCACACAGATTGTGGACGATAATTTAGAGATTACTGCGAACCACATGTCATTTGAAAGGGTTAATGAGTTTAAATATTTAGGAACAATTTTAAGTAGCAATTAACGATATTAGATTCGAAATTAGGAAATGAATACAATTTGGAAATGCATGCTACTACTCGGTCAGTAAATTGTTAACATCTCGCCTGCTGTCCAGGAATGTAAAACTCAGAATACAAAACACAATTTTAGCAGTTGTTCTCTACGAGTGTGAAACATGGTCTCTTACCTTACACGACGAAAACAAATTTAGGATGTCCAAAATCAAGGTGCTTGGTTAAAAAAGGGATGAGGCTACTGGGGAGTTGAGGAGGTTACGTAATGATTATTTATATACCCTGTACTCATCACAAGACATTGTTAGGATAATCCAACCTCATAAATTATGATGGACAGGACATGCAGCGTGAATGGGAGAATCTATAATCGTGTTCAGGATATTGACTGGTAAACCCAATGGGAAGACCTATACCTCAGTTTTAGCTTCTGTGGTGCTGACTGACAGCTCACAGCTGACTTCTGACGGCTTTGAAAAGCTACCAGACCAAATTATGTATCCCTACGCCGAACCATATGATCTGCAAAAAACATGTATTTAGCTGTTGTCACTTCTGACAGTCAAAATTTAGGTATATACCTAACTGTTGACTGTTAGAAGTCAGCTGTGAGCTGTCAGTCAGCACCACAGAAGCTAAAACTGAGGTATAGACGTAGATGAAAGGGTAACGTTAGAATGGACCTGAAAGTGATAGGGTGTAATGAGGTGGACTGGATAGAACTAGGTCAAGATAGATTACATGTGGCATACTTTTGTAAGTGCGGCAATGAGCTTTTGAGTTCCTAAAGCTTTAGAGTAAGTAAGTAATTTTGTGTGTGTTGTTTACTCTTCCCTCTACTTGTTTGGATGATGACTGTGAAATGTGCAGATGCTGTGTCTTTTCACTGTAAAAATATTGATGCTCTGTAATTTCAAAGATTTTATTTGTTTTATTTTAAGTATATAAGTCTTACTTACTTGGAAATGTTTTGACTCAAGGAAAAAAACAAAAAAAACAAAACTTAAGCTCACAGACCCCTAACATCAAATATACCTGAATAGTGAAATAAAATCTAATGTCTCATCCACACTCTCGCCGAGACGACCCGAGTGCAAGTCTCTCAGGTCCGTGTCGGTCTTTGGCGTCCGAGTCAAAGGGCAAGAGACGCGAGTACGAGTGCACTGCCACTCTCTCATCCAGTCAAAACACAATTAAACACTTGGCGCATCATCGGATTTAATTCATTTAATTTTCATTTGGTTTTATTTTAATTTTTGCTTGGTCTTTTGTAAAACATGAGTGACTCGACAAATGATCCAAGTTTTGGAATTAAACCAAGGCGAGCCTGTTTTGTGGGAACCGAAACATATGTACCACAACGATAAGAAGAAATTGAATGAGGCATAGACTCGCATAAGTTGATGTTATATAGAAAGTTCGACATCCTCATCATAGACATCAAAATAACGACTGCACGACAGGTGACTGTGGCCGAGAGGTGAGTGTGGAGAGTAGCTCTCGCCTTCACTCGGCTCGTACAATCTCACCAAGAGTGTGGATGAGGTATTAATTGTTCATTCCAAGTATCAATTAATTATTTACAAATGTAATATTATCTTTATTAGTGCTATTTATTTCATTAAAGTAACAAATAACTATCTACACAAAACGAAGTTTCACCTTATACAATATTCATTTTACAAACTTGTGAAATAATTAAAAAAGTTATTAATACACAAAGTCTTTACAATAATTGACAAAACCATAGCAATGTTTGCGTGACAAATACTTTGTTACAGATCATGTCTGTATTTATACTAAATCTATATAACTATTTCAACCTGGAAACAAGTCCTATAGACTTGAGGAAACTTAAAAAGGCCCCTAACTTTTAATTACAGAACAAATTATGCTTAGTATTCCAAATATAGAATAAATCCAATATATTTATTTTATACTACAGATCAGCGTTTTTCAAATTGTGTGCCACGGGAGTTAGAGGGAAGATAAAAAAGAACGAGGAAAATGTTAATGAAATAAAAATAAATTGTTTTTTAATTCAAGACTAACATTATTTTAAAAAATGACACAATTATTATCATTTTAGCTATTGAACTTTTAAACACAATATTAATACTCATTATTTAATAATAAATTCTGTCCTTAAGGAACTGATGGTGTGCCTTTACAGTGTTAGCGCCTTAATCTATGTGCCATGAGTTGATAAAGGTTGAAAGGCACTGCTCTTGATTAACTACACAAGAAAATGAGCTAGTCAAATATCCTAAAAATAAAGAATCTGTAAATAGTTTTAATATAATGTAAAAACTTTGTGTGAAATTTTGTTTTAACACATCACCTTTTGTAAACTCTATTCGATGAAGCATATAATAAATTAATACATTGATATGAAGAGCTAATACTAAAGACAAGTTAATTTACCATGGTTAATAATTGGCAAGAGTAGTTTACTAATTAGATATATTATTTCAAATTTGAGCATAAATAGTTACAAACTATTTTCTTAAGATTACTAAAAAATAAGTATTTTACAACATTTATTTACAAATGGACAGCAATTTAAAATAAGTTCAGTACGGAGTATTAATGTGTCAATAACACACACACACAAAATAATAATTTGTTTTTATAAACAAATGAAGAATATACGGGGTTAAACTTGATTTCCATACCTTAATCTGAGTTATTAAAGCTTATTTAACCTTTGCACATGAAAATCATAAGTTCTGCAGTTGTCACTTTAGGCAGATAGCATTAGTGCCAATGAAATAATAAAGTTTCATAGTGCCAGGGTTTACAGCAATAGATAACTTTGTATAAGTTCTAAAATTACCTTTTTAGCATAGTTACACTTTAACTATACAAAATTTCGTGTCTGAGTTAATACTGCAATGTCAAATTACAATCAAACAGCCGTTCAAGATGTAAACGTTCTAAATTAAGGTTCAGGAACTCCAGTTCACAATTATTTCAGACTGACATTATAAAAGGCATAATTGATTTTAATTAGCACCGTGTCTTACTACCTGTTAAGGTAATATACGCATATATACTAACTACACTAATTAGTTAGGGATAAGGAAGGTTGAATTTTGAGGAAGTGTATCCATATTTGCATGCAAGGAGAGTGAAAAACCATTTAAAAACAAAGTCACCCTCAGTACACCTGGCCAGGATTCGAGCTCTGGATCTCCCTGTCATTGGCAGTCTTGCGATAGTAGCGTCTTAGACCATATGACCAGTGAAGCGTGTTTAGATGTAATCAAATAAAAACCTACAAATTAAATGTGTTACTAAATTGCTCATTGAAAAGTTTAAAAAGTTTTTTTAGTGTTAATTGAATATAAAATGAAAAGGTTTTTTCCTCCCCACACTATTTTACCTAAAGAATAACATTTTTAATTTTAATAATCTTCGCCTTCACCCAAATGATCATCTGACTTTGAGTGTTGAAACCATTTTGATTATTTTTATATTAGAATTTTTAGAGTTGGGTCGAATCCACCATTTTGTGAATTCAAATATTCAATTTATCTTTGAATCTTTATTCCGAATCCAAATCTTGGAATAATTATGAACATAAAAGGAAATATAAATATGATAGAATAATAGAAATAGTATCTAAATGTTAACATTTTTTCTTATAATACATTCATTACAACATTCATACATTCAGTTAAGGGTTTAATTACTGGTCTTAGGGATGTGGAATCGAAAGAAAACTATCAATAACACTAAGTATCAGTATCAAAATTTTAATCTGAAATTATTATTTTTTTAATCTAGTAGTAATAATTTTAACTTTTGCATCATAATTGTATTTTTATATTTATTTTATTTAACGTTAAAAATTATAATGGTTTTTAATACTTTGAAACAAATTTTAAAAGATGCTTTTTAGTTATCCAACTTTTTAAAAAACTTCCATAATTCATGTCTAGGAGGTGCCATTTTCTTTTATTTCATTCATCGTTTATATACCCTAACATGATATATTATTAACTATTGACAAACAAGAGAAGAATGTACGCCCTGTCCTGCTTAATCTGCTTAAACAATGCACATAAACTTTTCTGCTTAGTTTTTTTGGGGCACCCTTAAGTTGACAGAGAGATCTGAATGAACGCTACAAAAAAGTTTCTTTTATTTAGTTTGTAATGACCGTGCTCAATGATAAAGGAAGGGGTAGTAGATTGGTCGCACCTCGCCCCTTTGCCTGGTCAGACATCAGGCTGTATTGATAAATAAAGATGAAAGAACAGCTGTGAATTATGACGAGCTAAAAGAGATTGAATGCTAGGGTTGCTTCTTGCTTGTCATGCAGAAAATGAGTGAGAATTGAGAAACAGTGTAATTTGTTCTTCCTCCAAAGTCCACCATAGTAAACATTTAACCTCAGCATGAGTGAAGATAATAAAAAAAAAAATTGTTTCTTCCAATACCGGAGTGTGAGTACTAATATTAGTAAAAGTATTGCGTAAAAAAATACTAGTATCGAAAGGAAAATATCGATACTTTTTTCAAATCCTTAACTGGTCTGTTAAGTTTAACCTATACTAATTACTATAATAGGTTCTGAACCACCAATAGGCAGTATTAGAGCTCCAAAACAAATTTACTCCTGGATTTTCTGGAACCTGGACAAATCCCAACTCCAACCTCTACGTCGTGACTCTGACTAAGCTGAAGGCCCGGATTTCCAAAGTCAGGCCTGATAAAAGATAACCTTTAACTTAAAGCACAATAAAGCCAGGCCCCACACCAGTTTGAAGACCATGGACTATGTTGAAACTTTTTGTTGGACTGTCCTACCACACCCACCATAAAGTCCAGATTTGGCGACTTTTGACTTGCATTTGTTCAGCATGATGAAATATGGACTATGTGGGAAATATTTTCCCGAAAATGACGCCATAATTGTAGCTGTGAAAAAGTGGGTCGCTTCCACTGGTGCGGATCTTAACAAGCACGGCCTGCAAACTCTTGTAAATTGCTGGCGAAAATGCTTAGCCAATAGTGGTGACTCAGTGGAAAAATATTGTTTTGTATCTGGCAACTTGTTTTATCCAATGGTGTTGTTATGCTCCCTGTATATAATGTAGTTTCGTGCCCCTCTGAATGTAACAATTGTAAGAATCAACAAAGGAGAAAAACTGAACTGTGATGCTTGGAACAATAAGATCTTACTCCCACAAAGTAGTGAATTCACTTTATATAGTTTATTAAAGAACTAAGAAATAATAAGAAAAAAAGTTACCCCCAATAAGATTTGAACATGCAATCTTAGGGATAAAAATGTGTTTTAAAAAATAAAGTTATTTAATGTACTGTATAAACCCTTAGTTTATCCTGTTAGGTAGAAAACTTAACTTGAATGGTTTCACCACAATGGTGAGGCTTATGAAATGTGAACATAACCTTTCAGGGTAAATTGAGTGTACTTTCTGAATCAACTCATTATATTAGCACAGGAATAATAAACTAATTCATTTATAGAATAGAGCCAAAACCTAGCTAATGATCCATCACTGTGAAAGCAGGGGGTAATTAGAGGGGGGAGAGGCGGTGGGAGGGTGTGTGTTTTAAGGAGTGAAAATTTCAGAAACAAATCTATGTTGACCATTCTAGGAATCGAAGCTGGGACTCTTTAAGATCAATCAAAAGGAAGATACACTACTAATTTAAAGAGTGGGACAAACAATTCTTGTAGTTAAAGAGCTACACCATGGTAGAAAGGAAAACGAATGCTTAGAGAATAATATATACCAATGAAAGTGATTCTATTTCACTACTTCTTATTGGTGGCTCAGAACCAACTATTTATTATAGAATGAACAGGCCCCAGAACAGTAATTTAACACTTAACTCAATGTATTAATGTTATAATGAATGAATTATAAGAAAGAATGTTGACATTTAGTTAATATTTGTATTTTATAATATTATATTTTATTTATGTTTCCATGTCATAAATTTTTCTAAGATTCAAATTTGTAAAATAGTGTATTCCAGTCATCTCTAGACATTATCATGTAAAGCAAAATAAAAATGTAGAGATGTTCTGTATTTCATAATTCTTGAACCCAAATACACACTTGATTGACCACACATGCCAAATATTTGATCATTAGCTAGTACTAACAGACACTTTAATACATATTAAATAACCTGTATTTTATATAGAGTAGCATTCAATATGATCATGCCACCATTAGGTCTGTAGTCAACTTGCCATGCCCCAATCAACAAGTGTCTTGTATTTCCTTCCCTGTATTTATTAAAACTGTGGCGAACTTTTCATCGAAGATGGCAGATTTGTAGATTCTACTAATTTCTTCAATGAGGACAACCAATTAGCACCAACCTGTTTCAACAAAATTACATATCATATCAAGGATGTTTTATGAATGAGTCTGGATCCAGATGAACTCTTATTTTGAGCTATTGGAGTTTTACTTTATGTCAAATGGAATGGTTAGATGTTATAGAGCACATGTAAAGAATGAATGGGTCAATATTTTAATGAAACTGGGTGAACACTTCAGTAAAAAAGTTTATGTGCAACTCATTTATTCCTAAAAGTAAAATGTAACTTGCAGAGCAAAAAAAAAACTCCAATAATGAAAAAATACTTTTGTGAGCAGACAATAAAATATAGTATTAAATTAAACAATCCCACTTCCTGAGTTTACAATATATTTAGGATTAAAACATTTAGACACCCCACACATAGGTACAAAACACTACATTAATAACAATAATTATCCTAAATGTTATAAATAAGGGCCGGTCTTATGATGCCTAGATAAATATTAATCTGGTAGATAAATATTTTATCTGGTCGATAAGTTAAAAGTGCATCTTATGACTGCCAGATAGCATTTATCTGTCAGATAAAATGTATTTATCCATAACATTTTTATCAGGAGGTTTAAGTACCTGATAACTTTTACCTGAAAGTTAAAATGGGCATTACAATAGTGATGCGTTGTTTTACATGAGGTTTCACCTATCAGAATATGTTTTTAGGTTAAAATCTTGGTTCACATATTTAGTAGGCACATGCCCAGGCTCTAACTGTATATAAAGTTAGAACGTTTAATTCACACTTCTATAAAAACTAACAAGCTATTTGTATAGCTATAGTTATATAAGAACAAATTACTTAAATGTGAGTAAAATAAATGAAATTTTGTATATGTTGTACCATACTATTGATATAATTTTGGCAAACATTGAAATTAGAACTTGCAAGACAACCTAGCTTATGCACCCACGTGATGCCATCTGTTTACTCGCACTCATTTAGCCGCCATTATTTAACAAATGTTGAGCATTGAAGCCACTGGCCACGTTGTAGTGGTAACAACTGGGTTTATACGCATGCGTGCACTAGTAAAAACTGTACCAACCTTGCGTTTTCAGCATAAAAATATATTTATCCTACAGATAGCTAGTTATCTGGCAGATAAATTTAGTTCATAGCACGCATAAAATATTAAAGTGGTTGATAACCTTTATCTGGTGGCTAACTTTAACCTCCCGATAGCAATATTTATCTGATAGTCATAAGAGTATCATAAAGAGTTCATATCACGGCCAATTATTCAGGTAATAAGATACACAAACATACTCACACCAGCATACCTAGAGAAGTGCAGTTTTCTGCACTCTTCATTTGAAAACAGTGCAATTGGGATGAGTTTAGTAGTTCATAATTAAAAAGAAACCTTTTAAATTGTATTGTATTATAAAAAAGAAGTTTAAATGGTTTCAATTTTGATCTTTTCTAATGAAAGTTACCAAAAACAGCGTCCATGATGTAAAGACTAGTTTTAGTTTACCCTCCTAAGTTAGGAGTTGTTTGTGGAGCCTACTTCACCAATTAGCATGGTCAGTGCACTTTTAATAAACCGGATGAGAAACTGCAGAGTAGTTCTCCTGTGATATAGCTCTTAAATAAAGACTCAACATAATATGACTAACCTAAAGCAGGAGTCACCAAATAGTCGATTGTGAGCTATCAATAGCTCATACAAAAAATATATTTTGCATCTCCTAAAGTGACTTTTCATTGAAGAGGGTTGCCTCAAGTATAGGATATGTGGCTTGTCATGAAGGAATATTGTTCAGTTCTGGTTCGTGTTGTGGTCTTAGGGAAGGCGTTGTTCTGTCTGACTCATCAATTACAATTGAAGTCGGTGAGAAACAAATATAGAATTAGGCTCACAGATAAACCTTTTATAAATGCATTCGAATAGGAGCAGCACATTACTAAACAAATACTAAACAAATGGGTGGACGAAAGTGAATACTATTCTTCTCAGTAAGATACACACCATGCAGAAATTTGGCCAACCCCCCAACCTGTGTTATGTAACTTTTCTCACCAAGAATGAAATTAATTTTTTCATAGGAAAGTTTTGTGATACTAAAGGAGGGATTAAGATTTAATACTACTTAAAATCTATTTTAAATCCAGATTATAAATTATTTCAGAGAGTATTATTATTTATACAGACATAAAGATGTCAAGCTATAATTCCTCTGGTTCATGAGGGAAAACCTCTGCTATATTTATGTTATGGATGTCAGGTTTGTGATCTGAGTAAGAGCCAGACGGCACTACTATGTGTTGAGTAGGATGGCCCTTTTCTGTAGTGGTGCTATATGATGGATGTTAAAGTGCCCACATACGATGCTTGACGCTGGAGGAAGACATCTTTCTTAATATTGTGTACTTTTTTTTATAGTCATATTCTCATTATATTTTGGATTAATCTACAATTTTACTTTAGTAAATTTATCAATTCCTAGACTCATGTTTCGTCCCAACATCGATCCTGGATCCTGGCTTCACTCTCGAAAAAGACTAGATGGCTAATGAAGCGGAGATAGGGTTTCGAATACTCGTCGGGTGTACTCAAGAGTGGCTTTTCCTAAATTGTTTTATATTCACTCTCCACGTTAATGAGGGTAGATTACCTCTAAAATACTAAACAGGTCTAAATTTTAAAGAAAATCTACCAGCATTTGCATGGAGGGAGAGCGGGAAACCATTTAGGAAAAGAAACCCTCAGTAGATCTGACTGGTAATCGAATCCCATCTCCTCAACATCGGCCGTCTAGTCTACTGAGAGAATGACAACTTAGACAATGCGGCCATCGTAGCGGGTGTATAATAGTTGCCTTTATATACAATATACATACACACTAATTTATCAGACGGGAAAAGGTATAGACTTTAATTCACCTAACTATTGAAAATAATTAATGATATTTGAAGCTTTATTTTTTATAACGTGCTGCTGGTACGAAGAAATAACACTATTGATGGACTCCTCAAACTTGCCTTGAGATGAATTCTGTACTTTTGCTTCTTTCCATTTCACTACAACATCTTTTTGAGACTCTTACGCTGTTTTTTTTCTTCTGGATATCACTTTTTATACACAAGCAATGAATAAGTCTCCTCTTTTTGAAGAAATTATTTTTATTTTTGTACAATAACAAGCAATTATTCACAGCCTATGTAAAAGAATGTGCAGTAGGAATCTAAATTATACTCAAACTCAACTATACTTATAAATTAAGGCCGCTTCGGCTGACAGCTGTTATCCAACTAAAAGCATGTGAGGGGGTCAGTAGATTGGACAAATTTAAATAGGTGACCTGGTGGTCTAGGGGTAGGGTGTCAGACTTCTGTGCTGAGGGTCCGGGGTTCAATCCTCGGTCACGGCACAAATTTATCTGATTGCCGAACCCTTCCTTCACCTCTGACAAGATGTGTATTAATCACAACTTGTGAATGTGAGGAATGCCAGGCCTCCACCGTGGTTCGGATTCCACGTTAAACTGTAGGTCCTCCATTTCATCTCACAATCACCCTACCATTGCACATTAGCGTAAGTGCGTATAACCCGAA
>CABFWO010002239.1:58246-68362 GCA_902155825.1 Timema genevievae
TGCCAAACCCTTCCTTCACCTCTGACAAGATGTGTATTAATCACAACTTGTGAATGTGAGGAATGCCAGGCCTCCACCGTGGTTCGGATTCCACGTTAAACTGTAGGTCCTCCATTTCATCTCACAATCACCCTACCATTGCACATTAGCGTAAGTGCGTATAACTAGTAAGACGCGGTGCTAATAATAATAATAATAATAATAATAATAATAATAATAATAATAATAATAATAATAATAATAATAAATTTAAATAAGTGTGGTGAGTATAAACATGTCACCGTCATGAGCATGAAATAAGTGTTTTCGAATGTGCTTGGCATTCGTAGTCTCGGGCAAACAATGTCACCTAAGCGCATTCGAAATATTGATGTATAAAAAGTAAGTGTTAAACTTACATTTTCAACGTCACAAATATTCGGAAGTTATCTATAAGTATGTTTATCAAAGGTGAAAACATGAACAATAATATTATTTTTGAACATTAGAATTTGAATATAAGATCTGTGTTATGTAACACTTTGACGTACCCCACCCTCGCCCCATGTAACAGCATGTAGACATGTAGACATTAGGGCTCTCCCCCCCCTCAAAGCGTTATGTGGTTTATGGACGACCCCTTTACAGAAGAAATCGATGAAACATTAAAACAAATCATACATAAAATCACCTTGCAGGAAAGCTATCTATGAAGCGTGGTGATGTCATCGGGAGATCATGTTACCCAGGGGGTACCACTCCTCTGTCTCTGAAGTGAGGTCGATAGCCTCCAGAGGCAGCACAATGCAGCCAAGGAACTCGTTCTCTTGCAAGGAGTCGTGGTTCCATACGGTGGCCTGTAAGTGACGGTGTTGCACAATCTCTAGGGGCATGCGGTACTCTAGCTGTAGACCAGAAGAAACAAATTATACTAGGATGCATCACTATTAAGGTACCTTCAAGTAGTGCAGACTAGATAGCCAATGATACTCGAGGAAGATGTGAGAATTATACCTCAGTTTTAGCTTTTGTGGTGCTGACTGACAGCTCACAGCTGACTTCTGACGGCTTTGAAAAGCTACCAGACCAAATTATGTATCCCTACGCCGAACCATATGATCTGCAAAAAACATGTCTTTAGCAGTTGTCACTTCTGACAGTCAAAATTTAGGTATATACCTAAATGTTGACTGTCAGAAGTCAGCTGTGAACTGTCAGTCAGCACCAAAGAAGCCATGGGGCTAGTGTAGTTCAGGGTGACTACAAACCTTTACTATAAAATTCCCTGTCTTTTCCAGGTTTTCCACACAACTATTAAAAAAAATGTTCCGACTTAAACTTTTTTTTTTGAAGTTTTTCTTTGTGAATGACAATTTTTCTGTTTGTTACATTGAGTACATATTTAATAAAACAATCATAATGAATAGTAAACATCAACATTATTATAAATTATTTTTTACAGTGCTGTATTTAATTTTTATTAATTAAAACTACCATATCTAAACTACGCACTTTATTAACATTGAGAAATAAAATCTCTTAAATTTATCTAAGTGTACAGGTGCAGAATTAGTTGAGTGTTTTAATTCCCTGACTTTCCCTTATTTTTGATTAAATTTCTTGACTTTTCCCTAACATCAAACAACTCCCAGACTATTCCAGGTTTTCTTTTCCCCCCTGTCTGTGGCTACCATATAGATGCCTAGAGCAAGAAAATGGTTTTATTTGATACATTTTGATGGTATTTTTTAATGCTAGGCCTCTAGCCAGCAATTTTCAAAATAAATGGAACAAAGGTTTAGCAAGTTTGTCTCTTAAATGATTTCTGCTGAACAGTTTGTTGAACCAATAACATTTGCTTTCATTAGTGTAAGAGTTATCTGACACCTAAGTTCAGTCAGTAGTATGTTTGTCCCGAGTTCTATTCCCGGCATGGCCAAAAAATTTAACATTAGTGAAATGTGGATTTATCCTTTCATAGTGATAAATTAACGGCCAGGGACTGGGTGTTGTGCCTGTCTGAGTCTTAAGATAAATTATAGGGATATGCAATATTCACATTTGCGATAAAACCAATTTTTACATGAATTCTACTGTTTTCCTGCGAATAACACAAATTTAAGCTTTTTTTCTTCTAAATAAACACAATTTCTTTGTAATTTGGCAAATACCCCATCATGCAATATAATTTTCAACGTGGTAACATTGTTGATAGCACTATACCAGGGCTGCTGTTTATATAAATAGTTTCCGTTTTTAATTATTTTATGGGTATTAAATGGATCACAGGAAAAATGAGAGTTTTCAGGATATTTAAGCTTTTTTTTCATCTTAGGTTAGCATTAAAAATAACGATTTCTACTCTTACACATTATGATACCTAAATTTTGATTCTTTGTTTATAGCCTTTAAAAGATTTCATGCTAGGTCCAAGCAGGACATTAAATATATACGACTCTTGCTACAGGCGGTCGTGTTTGGCAAAATTATATCTTCTTTATTTTTATTCCTTTCTATTATTTGACAGTAGTATAGTCTTCTATGATAACATGTTTCAGTGTTATTATTGTTTGGTCTAAACCTAAGTTGATAATCGATTAGTTCGATATTGCTATTTGTAAAACTCGAAGGTAATATTGAGATATCGAGTTTAATATCACTTAGCGTGAAATGTTTTGTGCGTATTTATATTTGATTTTTCTCCGAATATGTCAATAAATAGTTAAATACACAAATGAATGTAAAATTTAGACAGTTTTATCCTAGTTTTTTTTAACGAATACTAATTCGACTCGTATTTATGTAAATAATAACATCGTTTTAAGCTTATAAAATCATCGCTTTTTGAGAAAAATAACACCACTTTTACCCTAAAAATAACCTCACCTTTTGCATGTCTCTAATTATAAGGCATATGAAGCTACAACAGACCTAGCAAGCCGGTAGTAGAAAATATATGGCTTGAATAAAAAACTGATCCAGGCTGGAAACAGTAATGGAAGTAAAAAAAAAGAAGTAAGAGTTGTCAGATCTTGTTGGTATTGACTGAGTCGGTGACTATGTGACCTAAAGGATGAGGATGGTGAATAGTCAGGAAATACACAAGTATTCTCCTAGGTGAGTTTGGGAACTAGCCGGTAATTGAACCCTAGCCTCTTGACTGAGACGGTCTTACAAGCCAATCCCTCTAAAACAGTGATGGTTGTAGTCTCTCACCATCTCCATGAAGGAAGGGTGACAGTTCCTGCGCACGACCTTGGTTTTCCTCTTGGTGGCCTTGGTAGGGTCTGGTAGGAGATACACCTTGACGTACGGAGACGGCTCCTGTCCCCCTGATACCAGAGGTAGGCTACGTGCGTGATGCACCATCACCATCAAGGTATCTCTCTGATAGTGCAAGGACAGCTTGACTTGACCCCGAATACTGTGGGTCTCACTGCGCGACATCTGGCGACTTTTGCGCTCTGAAAACATACCAAATTGCGACAGTAGTTTGGTGCCAAAGAGCTTGCTTGATACGTGCCTCGGGGAAAAAATTACATTTCTACATGAGATTAAGATTTGATCAGTGGAGGCAGAGCTGCAGCACCTCCAACAATTCTATATACATTTTTAAAAATTTAGTACAGTAATCTATAACACATCCCAAAAGATTATAATTAGTTTAAGCATATTTCAAATTTTGTAATTTTTACAGACAGTAATTGTGCTGTTTTGAATGGAAGTTTTTCACGAAGCTACTGGCTAGGCGTCGGGAGCTGCAACTCTCTCGGAGCCCCTTGGATAGTGGTGAAGTGTAGAAGCAGAAGAGGGGGAGTAGGGGAAATGGCCAAGCAGTAACATAGGATTGAAGCTGCAAGCGTTGCAGATCACCTCGACAGCCATAGTCTAGCTTGGAACTGAATTGTGTGATTTATATTTTTGTTTTAATTCAGTTTTGTATTCTTGCATGTTTAACTATTTATTTAATGAAAGCAGAAATGAATATTAAAACAAAAATGTGTTTAATTTATTAACAATTAATATTTCTCGGCTAAGTTATGTTGGGAAAATTGAAATTAAAAACAAAGGGTGTCTTTTTACAAATACATCTGAGGGCAGCTAGTACTAATTTGATGTTCAAACAATTTTATCCAAATATAAACTCAAAGCATTTGCTTCCTATTCAAAAGTAGATTTGTATTTTAAAATACTATGATCCTCTAAATTGCAATTAACATATTTGTATCATTTGCATTTAATTTATTATCTAATAATTATTCTAAAAAAAGAATCAATGGCTTTACATCTCTAATTATTGGGATTCTGTGTTTATTTACTGCATATTGATATGTTTATGATATTTTTACTGATCTTATGACATTTTATATAATATTATAGATAAAAAAGTTTTATTTGGTTTACTTTCTACAACTAATTAAATTATGCCGCCATTAATGTATTTCCGTTACAGTTGGCTTACTGCATTCCACAAATACAAAGCATAGTCAGTATCTTTATAAGTTATATGGAAAATAAACAAAACAAAGAAGACTTTTAACTATGACCATATCACTTTCTTGAAAAGATTAATTTTAATTTTATATTTTGTTAAATTACCTTTTTGCTAATAAGTCATAAAAATTAATTAGTTTTTGGTAAATGTCAAGTTATGAAATGTTTAGAGGAAACATTATTATATCCCTCCAAATGAACCTTCTTGGTTCCCCATAAATCTCTCAACCCATTCTTTGTGTTCACCCGAGCAGCATCCCTGATGTTCAAACAATCCACCACTGGATTTGATTTAAATTTGCCCGTTCTAATTACAAACAGCTAATGCAGCGTAAAATATAGCTATAAAATAGCCTATCCGAGGCAATGTGTACTCATTCACATGTAAACAATATGAACATGGCGTGAGTAAACATTATTCAATTATTTTTAATTTATATGTATCACAAACTCGGGGTTCTCCCCAGAAAATGTTGCCAGCCGGTGGATGGGGGAGGTGTAATACTCGGCAATATTTGATGTTTTGTGCTGCAAACATTGATCTTAGCCGAGTAGTCAGTAAAATATGCTGGGCTCTCGGCTCACTCGCTTCCTGCTGATACTGCCCTAGAACCTGTTTAATAATCTCTTAGGAAACAGGAATACCAAATGTAACCTCGCCTCTTATTTGTACTTGGTTATTATTGGGTTAGGTAAGTATAAATATACTACAATAATTTTATCAAACCAGAAAACAAGAAGTATCCCCAACCTCATAATAAAATGTGGAACTTGCTCATGTTTAGACAGATGAGTGTCAACATAGGCACCAGTGGCGTATTCTTTGGGTATGCTAGTCCTGCGCCGCATACCCATAATTATTTGCAAAAGATGTATACTTAGAAAATCTATATTTGTTAATTTTCCGATATTATTGTGTTTTGAATCATTCTTCTTCCAAGTGCTCTTACCTATCAGCAAACTCCAAAGGCTTGCTGTTTGAGAAACGCAAGCTAGCTTTCACTTCAAGAAAGAGAGGTCCTAATGACCTTGTCCAATGTCTATGTGACAGCCACCCCTCCTCTCCTCAAACCCCAAACATAGGACAATAAACCGACAATTTTACCACTAAAGGCTTGCTATTCTCGAACAGCAAGCAAGGAGGCACTTGTGCCAAATGTTGAAAAATAAATCTAGCTATCAATTATTATTATGATTAATTATTATAGCCTAACATAATTAAAGTAAAATTATATTAAATTAATCCATGTATTTGTAAAAATAAAAGATACTTCTTGTACCAAGCATTAAAATAAAGTTTTCTTAAATAATTGTGGTGCAATACCTTTGCACTATAGAATAATTTATCTACATGTATTTGACAACATGATTTTCACCCGCCCAGCAGTTGAGAGTAGTGGAGGGATTCTTTTATTTTGAACTGAAGTATTTAGTGCTCGTAGTTCTCGGGCGTGTAGTAGGTCGTTTTGGAATTTAGGTCGCGCTTTTAGTTTATTTATTTTATCCTAGAATGTTGTCTAGGCTTTTGTGATTTAATATCGGTGTACTGTATATAAACAATTAGTTATATTTTGAGGAAACTTGTATATTGATATTATTGCATTATGAATGAAGAAGTGCTAAACTGTCCAGTGGAGGATTTATTAAATCACTCATTTAGTAGTAGATCTTATAGTGAAAAACTTTTTATTTTTAATAAAGGTAGGCCATGTCCATCTCTGCCACTACTCGTAACAGAACATAAAGACAAAAAGTGTGAATATGTTAGACATTTTAATATTTCAAACTATGATAAAACAAAGTGGTTGGCGGGCAGTTCTAAATTTAATAAGTTATTTTGTTGGTCCTGTTTGCTTTTTTCTAACGAGTGTACTGTGTGGACAAAGAAGGGTTTTGGGAACTTAAATGTTTTAACAAAATCTGTCCTAAAACATGAACGGTCAAAGAACCATATTAGTGCTCACCTTCAGCAAAAAGCTTTTGGTAGGACACGTATTGATTTACAGTTGAACGAACAATTAAAGATTAACGTGTCTCAACATAATGAAAAAGTTCGGAAAAACAGACAGATACTCGAGCGACTCATTGATGCCGTGTGCTTTTTAGCTAAACAAGAGCTACCATTTCGTGGTCACGATGAATCAGAAGATTCTTTAAACAAAGGAAATTATAGGGAACTCTTAGATTATGTTAGTGAATATGACTCTTTACTTGCAGACCATTTAAATAGTTCAACTGTATTTAGAGGTACGTCCCCTCAAATTCAAAACGATTTGATTCAATCTATTAATAGTGTATTGAGTGACGCAATCCTTGAAGAAGTGTCTAAAACACAGTTTGTGGCGATATTGTTGGATGAAACAACGGATGTCAGCAACAAATCACAACTATCATCAGTTGTTCGCTATGTAGATGAAAGTGGTAATGTGCAAGAACGCTTTCTGCACTTTGCTGACGTGAGTAAAGACAGATCAGCTGTAGCTTTGTGTGAACATGTCCTTCAAGTAGCTAAATCTTTTAATTTTGGAGAAAAGTTAGTTGCTCAAACTTACGATGGTGCAGCTGTGATGTCAGGAAATATTGGTGGATTGCAAAAGAAAGTACGCGAACATTATCCACGAGCGTTATTTGTTCATTGTTACAGTCACGTTCTTAACCTAGTGCTTCAGCAATCTGTGTCGTGTATTGCTCAGTGTCGCATCTTTTTCCAATCTCTCTCTGGTCTAGCAGCTTTTTTTTCAAAGTCAACAAAACGAAATGAAGCCCTAACAAAGTTTGTTGCTAAAAAATTGCCAAAAGTAGCACCTACTCGTTGGAATTTTTCATCGCGACTTGTAAACACTGTGCATGAGTTCAAAACATGTTTGTTAAGTTTTTTTGAAAACATTTTAGAAAATCCAGGAGACTGGGACAGTGACACAATTGTTCAATCCCAAGGATTTTTGTCATTTTTAAATAGTTTTGAAACAGGTTTCTTACTTGATATTTTCTCTATTATATTTTGTCACACTGATATATTATATAATATTTTGCAATCCAAAAGTATGGATATTTCATATTGTTTTGAGAAAATTTCAGAAGTTAAAATCCTGATTCAAGACTTTAGGGACAGTGGATTTAAAAAGTTGTGGGAGAAATCATCCCCTGAATTTCAACCAGATCAGCAAAAAAAGAGACAGCATTTAAATGATGAGCCTAACCAACGCTTCAAGCGGCTATTTAATGAAATTTGTGATCATCTTTTGATACAAATTACTGATAGGTTTTCATCATTTCATGATCTGTATTTCATTTCTCTTTTGGATCATACTAAATATAACACTTTTACTAATAAAAATACATTTCCCGAGGAGCATTTTAACAAATTGAAAGATATATATGGTCCTATCTTCGACTACATACGGCTTAAGAATGAGCTTACCGTCTTGTATAGTTCGAAAGAATTTCAAAATATGTCTGCAATGAAAATTGTTCCATACATGAGACAAAATGATTTAGACTCAGTAATGCCAGAAGTGTATAAATTGGCTACCCTAATATGGACAATTCCGTCCACCACCGCAACTGTAGAGCGAACCTTTTCTGCTTTGAAAAGAATAAAAACTTTCTGTAGATCAAAACAAGGCGAGGAAAGATTAACTGGACTATCAATGATTTCAATTGAAAAAGAGCTTCTTAAACATTTAAGAAAGAATACTCCCTTCAAAAACAAAGTAATTGACCACTTTATAATGAAATCTCGTAGATTGGACTTCACTTTCAAATAAAATTGGACAAAAAACTATAATTTGTGTGAATATAAGTGATTTTCTTTGATAGTGACAGTTTTATTATGTTGATCTTTGTAGCCTATATTCTAGTGTAGTGATATTAACAGACACTCTTCTAAGACAGGTGCACCATCTAGCAGAAAAGGTAAGAATCCTTACAGACAATTTAATTACAGTTAGAAAAAAGTTGTTTATGGCTTATAAATTAAACGAAGTCATGGGGTGAAGGGAGGAGGAAATCTGGCATGTGGGTGGGAGAGGGGGTAGATAATCTTGACCCCACCTCTTTATTTTCACTCTGTTGGACATGAAAAATAACCTCTAAATTGCCAATATTTCATATTTTTCGTGAGGATGGATCACCAAACTTTTCTTGCGAATACTATAGAACAGCATACCTGTTAAATTTATCAGAATACGCCACTGATAGGCACCGACTACGGGGGTGCTTTGCATACTAAGCGCCCCCAAAAATATTTTCAGCGGTGCTCAGCACTCCCAATATTTCAGCCTTTTTAAAAACTTAATATTACAGCGCTAGTTTTATCTTGGATAGAGGGTTGTGCTGCGAACAGTGTTTTCTAGTGTAGCAAATAGCAGATACTGCCATCTGATGTGTAAGCAAGCGTGATTAAGTTGGTAGCTTTCACTCGTGAACCAACAGCCTGACATGCGTCAACATATTTCTATTATAGTTTGGTTAGTGGCAGTACTTGTAATGTGTGTTATGCATGTTTGTTTTATTTTATTAAATTTATTTTTATTTTACTAAACATACATTGAGACTAACAAATTACACCTTAATTTTGGCCATTTTTTAAATACGACGCTTGAAAATTTGCAAATATTAAACCACACCCACTTCCCTTTTTATAGAGCAGCCCCAATGTTTATTACAAGTCGGTATTTATGAGTGTCAACATAATTTTGGGATATGCGAGATAATTAATTCTATTTAAATTAAACTCATATTTCTCTTCTCTTTCTCTAGAGAACATTGTTACAATGAAGATCTATGAATAACTGTAGTTGTGTCTGTCATGTATCACGCTTATTATAAGGAAAACAAGCAGAACAGTTTTAAAAACGTCATGTCACATGCACAATTGTGGCTTCTGACACAGAGCAAAGCTACTATACCCTGATTATGGTTGGAAGAACAGTATAGAGAATACAAACAATTCCTTTGCGGCCAATATTGATAGGTGATAACATTTTACTATATTATTAGTATTATCTTATAGGTATTGATAAGTGACAGCTGCAGCTTACATGACTTGATGTATGAATATAGTAGAAATGTTTTATTAACTTTAGTAACTAATTTCTACCGTTCTTCCAACCAACATCATACTATATATATGTTAATACTGAACACTGTGATATTACCTACTTGACAGGACACAGAAACATCTGAATAACTAGATTAACACAAGTGTAGCTGCCAAATCTATCAAACATGACCTAACACCAGGGGTGTCGTAGAGCAGGAATGCCATTTCAGCACTGTTTTTCGTGGACAAATATTAAATTTCACTATGCCGAGCTGACAGATGGCGAGATCAGCTGCTGATATGGTCTGCGTGCGCAACCATTTACCGACCCTTACCCCCACCGCAGTCTGCCACGGCTAGCGGGTGGAGACTTGAGATGTAATGGCGGTTTTGTAGTGACAGTGCGTGATGAAATTTACTGTGGTCTATGCGAATTTTTGAAATTTTAGGGAAAGTGCACTAAGTAAAATTCTGCCTTAGTAACGATTAAAAAAATGCTCCAAATAGCTTCTAGTGGCATTTATGTTTGTGAAATTCTTTTGCCTCCAGCAGTTGGGGGGCTGTGCCCTAACCTCCCCCCCCCCCCCCCCCCCTTTCCC
>CABFWO010002239.1:68372-122882 GCA_902155825.1 Timema genevievae
TTTTTTTGGTGATTTTTTGCCCCCCCAACTTGGGGGGGTTGGCCCCCAACCCCCCCCCCCCCCCCCCTTTCAAGTTTGCATTCCAGCACTGCTAAATTTACGGACTACACCACTTTCTAAAACACTGCTAAAATGATAGTCATCCTTTATACCTCATCAAAATCCAGGAGGTTCTGATTATGAGTTAATTTTAAAACATACAAGATGTGATTATATCTGAAAAGAGCTAACTAACCTTTGACCTTAGTAGCATGTATGTTGATCTCTTCCTGCTGATCACGCAAAAGGGGGTGGAAGAATGTGTATACAAGATCCGAGTGTGAGATTTCATCGGCCATGCTAAACAAAGACTTGATGAAATACTTTATGACTGTCCGACGTCTTTCCGCCACCTGTTTGATGTTAGAGCGACCCATGGATATACCACTTGGTAGGCTGCAACAAATATATCAACATGAAAATAGAAAAAGTTGGAAGATTTGAGATTTGTTCAATGGGCTCATTAAAACATTTTTTTAGCCATTAAAGGGCTTCTTTTATTAAAAGTAGTATTTATGTTGTCAGGGTTCCTACACAAACTCATTAAATTTCTTTCAGGACATTTCAAGGGCTTTTCAAGGAATTTCTACAGTTCCTCCAGGACAAGTGTATAAAGTAATCTTGGCAAAATAAACATCAGTACATAGTTTCTTTTATTTAAATATATATATACATATATATATATTTATTTATTTTAATGCAGGCGTCCAACTCCACAAAGCCTGCACCTTTCTACACCTTTTCTTATTTTTTTTCTTGTAGTCCATGACGCAATGAACAACTAATTAAAACATAACTTTACTTGCAAATAATCATTGATGAAATGTGGGTTTCGCCCTTCACAGTGATGAGTTTAAAGGTCAGGGGCTGGATGTTGTGTCTGTTCTAGATATAAGTTTAATTTATAAGTCGTGTGCAGATGTAATCAATCAGTTTTGAAAGTGTGTGTTAAATATCACAAATAAATAAATCCCTTGCTAATAGTCATTGTATTAATTATGTTTTAATTACTTTTTATTTCTTAGGTACAAATATAATAAAGGCTATCTCATTTTTACAATAATAATTTACTGTAATGTTAAAAAATCATGCAATCGGGTGAATAGGAGTATGTTATGGAGTGTTCTTAGAGAGTATGGTGCGGATGCTTTGATGATGAACAAAGTGTTAGGCAAGGTTGTGTTATGTCTCCAGTGTTGTTTAATGTTTTCATAGATAAGTGTATGAGGGATGCTTGTGAGGACACGGTTGGTGCACAAATGGACAATGTGAGTGTGAGAGTGCTGCTATATGAAGATGATGCTGAGAAGGAAAGTGACTTGCAGAATGCATTAAATCGTTTGAGTGTGGCGATAGAATGGATCTTCGTATAAATGTCTCCAAAACTAAGGTGTTGGTTTTTGATAAGGACGGATCAGAAAATGATTGTCAACTTAGTATGAATGGAAAACTGTTAGAACAAGTGAATGATTTTGTGTGTCTGGGCAGAATGTTCTGTAAAAATGGAAGGATAGATGGTGAAATTGACAGATGGGTGAATGCATCTTGGAGAGTAGTTGGATGTATGTGGACTATTGTAAAGAATGAGGTAGTATCAACAGAGACAAAGATGGCAGTATATAAAAGTGTGTTAACGCCAATGTTGTTGTATGGATGTGAAGCGTGGGTTTGTCAGGAGAAACACAAGAGCATAGTGAATGTAGTTGGAATGAGATATTTAAGAAATATATGTAGAAAAACTTGTATGGACAAAGTCAGTAATGAATGGGTGCTGAAGGAGTGTGGTTTGAAAGGGAATCCAATATGTTAATGTGAAAGAAGCGTCTTACGGTGGTGTGAGCATGTTGAGAGGATGGGTGAGAATCGTGTGACGTAGCAAATATATGAAGGTAAAGTAAATGGATTAAAAGGAAGGAAGTAGGCCATGTAAGACGTTGTTAAATGTTGTAGATGAAAAAGAGAAACATTAAGAGTTTTAAGAATAAAAGAGAATGTATGACTCAGAGTATGGATTCTGTTGAAGCGAAGGGAGTATGCAAGGATAGCGAAGTGTGGAGAAAGTTAGTGAGGAGGAATTAAGAACACAGTTGTCCACCACACAAGGAAATTGTGTGTGTGTGTGTGTGTGTGTGTGTGTGTATGTATGTATGTGTGTACGTGTAAATGCAAATGCAAATGTCAATGTAATTGGTCAATTAACTGTAATGTGCAATGTAATGTATGTATGTATATTAAAAAAAGGGGGGACAAAGGACAACCTAGAAAATTCAAGAAAATATTATAAAAATGAGAAATTCCAAAACAGAACGGATTTTCAGAAGCCATTTATTCTACAAACAGACGCGTCATCTTCGGGACTAGGAGCAGTGTTGTGCCAATGCAGGGAAGAGGAATTGCAACCAGTAGCCTACGCCAGCCGCACGCTACACACCCACGAGAAGAATTACACTACATTCGAACTGGAAGCATTAGCCATCATTTTCAGAGTCAACAAGATCAGACAGTATTTAGAGCATAAAGAGTTTGAGCTTCAAACTGACAACTCTGCCTTGTCTTGGCTATTAAATAATCCTTGGCAAATAGGAAAAATAGCACGGAGGATAGCCCAACTACAAGTATTGAGGTACTCGCTGACACATATTCCAGGAAAATAAAAAGTGGTAGTGGACATGTTATCACGGATGTTGAAGAACAAGGAGGAGATCCAGGACCGACGCCGACGCCTGAAGAATAAGAAAACTGTGATCCGACACCATCACCTGAAGAGCAAGGAAGACATCCGGGGCCAGCGTCGCCACCTGAGGAGCAAGCAGTGATAGGTGTACTGGCAGGGTGGCCAGAACTGTTCATACCCATCAAGACGATCCCAAACTATGAGAAATTATAAACGATCTAGCCCAGGGTGAGGTTAGACAAAAGTACAAAATCAAAGATGATATATTATATTGTTACAGAAACCATCGCGAAAGTCCGGTTGGAAAGTATGCGTGCCTGATTCTCACACCCAAGTACTTTTCGAGTATTTCCACATGTCACCAATAGGGGCCCACCTAGGAGGGGCTAGAATAGTGGCCAAGATCAAGGGACAATTTTTTTGGCCCGACATGGAACGGGACGTACGTGACCGAGTTCGGTCGTGTGAGGTTTATTTACGTTCTAAACCAGCCCAGAATCGTAGGCACGGATTTTTATTCTAGGATATAGCTCAATTTCCTATGCAGAGATTATATGTTGACCTTTTTGGTCCCTTACCGAGGTCCAGCAATGGCAATATTATTTTACTGATAGTATTAGATGCGTTCTCCAAGTTTGTTTGGCTTATCCCCTTGAGGGCCCCCACATCCTCGGCTGTGGTCAAAGCCCTGAATAGGGAAGTTTTCAAGAACTTTGGTTTCCCCTGCTCCATTGTGTCAGATAATGGAAGCCAGTTCACCTCTCAGTTATTCAAACAAATGTGCTTTTCCAGTGGTACTAGACATTTCACCACTAGTCCATTTTATCCGAATCCGAACCACGTCGAACGTTTTCATAAAAACCTTAAAGCCACTTTGATAGCCTATCACCATCAATTTCATAGGAAATGGGACACCACACTACTTTAGCTACAATTGGCGCTCAACTCCGCAATCCACACCAGCCACAAATCTACTCCAGCTGAATTGTTATTAGGCTACGAACAGCTGTCACCTATTAATCTGCGCTGGGAGTTATATCCAGGATTTTTAGAGGAAGGACCACCGAAAAGAATAGTGGAAAAATGGGAAGTCGCTTTTCGAGAATTGAAAAAGTTACTCGACTTAGTCGCCCGAAGATACGAAGCTCAGAGAGCGCCAGGGTCATGTACGAGCTTCACACCCCGAGTAAAGTGATGGAAGGAGTGACAGCTAGGTTATGCTACAAGTGGTCTGAACCGATGGTAGTTAGTCAATTTTTGATCCCAATAACGGTCCTTCTAATTGACCCTCTTACCAAATTACCAAGTCGCAGAGCCCACGTCTCACAACTCAAACCCTGTACGCATTGAAGTGTCCTGCAGAGATGAAGAGTTTGGTTTCCCTCTTCTCAGTCGCTTGTTTTCTCGTGGCATGCCCCCTTGATCTAATAGATTTGGTGACTACAACGGCACGTAATGGGCGAGGGGACGGGGGAGAGGGAGGTCCTTTTCTTTTGCTTTTATTTGTGGGTTTTTTCGCTGTAAATGGATGTTATTCCGGTTGCTGGGTACATGTTGTTACTGCTCTGATTGACCTTGACTGAATCCTTAAAGAAAGAGGTGAGTGGTCCATTCTAAAGGACACCCTTAGGGAGGATTAGATGGTGCTATTCTAATTGGCACTTTAAGTACCCTAGGTACACCAGGTATTTGGATAATTTAGGGCTTGTAATTTTTTTTATGTATAAAAAGATCTAACATAATATATAATAAGTCCTATGTCATTATATTTCAAAAGGTTCCTAAAGTAATATATATGTGGAAAAAGTTATAGGTAAAACTAAAACATTATATAGACTCCCTTAAGTGTGAATTAAGTGTCGTCAAAAAAAATAAATATAGTAATATGGATAGATAAAGACTATATTGAACTGAAAAGTTAAAAATTGTAAACATTTTGAAATTATACCTAATTTGACATAGTGTGGCGAATTCACTTTGCTAATTTCATTCTAAATTTATTATATCCTTAAAATGACCAGCCAGTCTAGGTATACATTGTATTTATGAGGTTCAGTATATCATGTTTACATTGTATTTATGAGGTCCAGTCTATGTTCACATTGTATTTGTGAGGTTTAGTAATAGTTTACATTGTATTTATGAGGTTTAGTTAATGTTTACATTGTATTTATGGAATCAGCTTATGTTTACATTGTATTTATTAGGTTCAGTCTTAGTTTACAGTTTGTTTATTGGTTATTTATTGTCTATTTATTATTTACGGTATATTTATGGCCTATCTTGAGTCTAGGTATTATACAGGTCAATACGAGATTAGTTTTAAAGTTAATCCCTATGAACACAATTAATTATCTTTTTGTACTGTACTATCATTTGTATTTCTAATATTAAGGGGGGGAGTGTGTGATGTGTGCGTGTGGTGGCGTATACAGGCGACTGTGGTGCTAGGGTCGGTATTAGTTCTGTGAGTTTGCCTGAGACAAACTGGACATAAGTTGCTCGAGAGACTTGTAAGAGTAAAGACCTGCTAGTATGTGGACCAGACAGTCAGTCGCCGTCCGCCACGCCCACTCACACTTCACGGGATCTTAGTGTGTTTTGTAGCTTTAACAATAAACCATATACATAAGTCCGTATCAACGATTTTACTATTGCTTCTGAAACATATCCATGGCCTATGGGGGCCGATAGTGGAACTAAGATAAGGATAAGGTGTAATAAGGTGGGCTGGATAGAACTGGACTAAGATAGGGATAGGGTGTAATGAGGTGGACTGGATAGAATTAGCTCAAGATAGCGAGAGGGTGTAAGGAGGTGGACTGGATAGAACTAACTCAAGATAGGGAAAGCGTGTAAGGAGGTGGACTGGATAGAACTAGCTCAAGATAGGTATAGGTGTAATGAGGTGGACTGGATAAAATTAGCTCAAGATAGGTATAGGTGTAATGAGGTGGACTGGATAAAATTAGCTCAAGATAGGTATAGGTGTAATGAGGTGGACTGAATAGAAATAGCTCGAGATAAGTATAGGTGGCGTACTTTCATAAGTTTGGCCATGAACTGTTGAGCTCCTGATGCCATAAAGTGGGTAAGCAAGTAAGGAAGTAAGTAGCACTATGCAGATCAGCTTGAAAGTAATTTAACATTTAGTAAAGTGATAAATTAATGATCTAGGGTCTGGTTGCTAGGTTTGTCTTCTGGTTATGTTAGAATAAGCCTCAGATTCAAAATTTTACAAAACCCTTACATCAAAATAAAAAAAGCTGAATCGAGTTTATTTTAAATTATCTGAATAGTCTTAGGATACAAAGATTATAATCATCCATCTTTACTATAAACACGCTTTATATTTTTAAACATTTTAACACAATGACTTCTTAAACAGCTCTATGATGTGATCAATAATCGAGTTCCCTCAAAGTGTGACTAATAGTATCACCGTTAACAAACGTTATCATCCCAGTTCCTGCCTAGGTGTTAACATTCTTTCAGTGTGTTTATAGTAACTGTTATCTCTGATGATAGTTATCAGCCCAATGACTGATAACTTTGTCTGTCCCTTCATCCACATTTAATCAGTACAAATGTAACTGTGCCAGCAATACTATATTTCAAGATAGGATTAATTTTATACTCATCTAAACATGTTACAAGGTAGGAATGATCATTAGTGATGTTCAGTTATTCACGAACAATACTCAAAATGTCTCCTATGGGTGTAAGCAACAGTTAGGTTGTTGTTATGTATGGAACACATTTCTGAGATATCAAGCATTCAAGCTATATCTGAAACCTATCTATACGAATTAATGGCTCAACGGCAGGACCACCCTCAGGGGTGTGTAAACTGTGTGGCCACAAAGAGCCTCGCAATTTGGGAAGCCACATGCTTGATAAGGTGACAATAGGGAAAAAAACAACCAGTTGGAGTGGGAAATCTTTGGTTGCGCGCTTGAATCTTAGGCTCCTTGTATTGGTGTCAAGGGTGTAAAAACAAATAAAAACTTAATAATGTGAACACTTCTCCTCACGCCTTCACGCCAGAAATCAATATTGTTACGTTACTTTTCTAGGGTTCTCTTTTCATGTTTGTATGTTGTTCGCCATGGGGTTATTAATAATTATGTGTAACTGTAGTTTTAAACACACTTAAACATCAGGTCTATTTTACAGTGGAAACACAGGTCTATTAACTATGTTTGATTTATCCAAATGGAATGACACTCGATTATACAGAAATTATCACAGTCGGAAATGAAATGTTTTTAATAGGCGGCAGCTTTAAAGTTTGAAATTTGGATGTCAGTGCGCAGCGAACTTTAGCTACAGCGAAGATGCAGACCAAGTGAGGTTGGAAGAGCTCGTTTCCCTTGTTTAAAGCTAGACAAGAAGGCTTCTAGAATCTTCCAATTTCATGAGATTTCAGCATATTCCATCAGTGTTTAGAAACGAGAGAAAGATAAAAATAACTGCGCTAAAACAGTTATCTGGGTGTGACTTGTTGTGCTCACAATACTCGGAAGAGGGATGAAAACCTGTTAGCAAAGCTAAGATTTTAAGACGGTGACATAGAGTATTGTCAACACATAAATATTCATTAAGTTTAATATTATAAAATTGTCCATTACTTGAAATATATTAAGGGTGGGAAATTTTGATTTTGATGACTATGAAAGGAAAAAATTATATCATTAAAACGGTGGCTTGGTTTAGTGAACAAATGAAACAAGTTGCATTTGTCCATCTGTGGTGGTTATTTCTCATGATAGCTTTTGAATGCCGTTTTAGATTCAATTCAAATTTGACACAGAGTTTCTTTGTACCTCTATACGAATCAAGTTTGTTGGGAATGAAAATTAAACTAAGAGTTAGGTAGAAATCAATTAATGAATGAATGTATGTATGTATAAAAACACAGCTTCTAGCATGTTTTAGCATAGTTTTAGGGCATTTCCTGAAACCTTATCCAGCTAAAAATTGGTATAACATTGCAAACTACTGCAATAACATTAAGCGAAAATTGAGTATTTTAATTAATTTTGGGGGTGGTGAGAGGTTGAGGCAGGGCCCCATGTCTGCTAAGGGTGGCCCTGTTCAATGATGAACATAAATGTTGGCCGCTTCGATGGCTGTATATTCTAACGACCTACTTTAACAGTAGACTAGACTGCTGATGATGGGGAGGTCGAGGTTTGAATCTCGGTCGGGTGTACTGAGGGTGGTTTTCTAAAATGGTATTCCACTCTCCCTTCACACAAATGCGGGTACACTTCATATAAATATAATCTTCCTAGTTCCTTAATCCATTAGCGTAATTAGTACATAGGCTTTGACCCAAATAGGTACTGAGATGTGGTGTTAAATTGGTACCTTTTACCATTTTACTATTTAAAAAAATATATATATTTTACATCAACTTTACGGTTTGTTTTTGGAAAACATGCATATCTGCGAACAATATTTTTCATGGGTTGAAAAAAAAATTGTGAGTTCATAATTAGAACTTTTCCAGTTATTTTTAAATACAACACAAAATATCAACATACATTTAAAATAAATAAATTTTGCTATAGAAGAATGCAGTGGCGTGTGGTCAATTCTGGACAGAGGGAAGCAATAAGGCTACAATAAAGGGGGTCTGATGGGCGCTAGTTTAATAGGAAGCTCACACTGGTCCTTCCTTGATTTCATTGTATAGTTAAAAGTATTATGAGGAAGAAAGGAAGGGGGGGGGATACAAAATATGCATGGAATAAAACAGAATAATTGGTGATCTTAGAAATATTACTCAATCATTTAATTATACATCTATATTTAAATAATAATTGTAATTTTAATTCAAATAAAAATAATAATATTAACGGTCAATTTATGATTGCCGAAGTTTTCTCTTGGGTTGTGGCCTGCAAATGAGTTTGACTTTTGCAAATATAATTAATACCAATGCCCCAAATTTATTCTACACACCATTATTGTTAGTAAATAGTAATGTCAACTATATAATTTTCTATGACCCAACACCCCGATAATTAATAAACACTTTCATAAAATTGAGTGTTGAAATGTTAAAGCTATTTTGTTGTTGAGAGGTTGCCTAAAGATGGAGTGGGTCTGCATGTTTCAATTATTTTCCTTTTTTTGTCAAAAGACCAGGATGAAAAAATATGGTTAAAATTAATTCTATGAATTTTGACACAGTATCCCTCCTCCTCTTCCACTGCTGGACTTGTTGGCACACTTGTCATTCTACTATTGTACGCAAAGAAACAAACTGCTTCCCTTGGAGGATCAAACAAGCGTCAATATTCTGTAAAATAAAACTAAACTTAATGTAGATTGGTGATATATACATTATTTTGTAATAGAGTGACCATAATTATATCTATAAACAATAAGTATCACTAAAAACAACCCAAAAAATAAGATTTTAACAGTATTAAACGTACGATTATACACCAATCACAATAGTATATTGCGCTAATACTCGCCTAGAGAAACACTGCTTCCCTTTCCCAAACGAGGGCCGGACAGATCCGGAAACAAACGATTGACCAGCCGGCTGGCCGGTCAGTCTGAGAAATAACTGTTTGCTCTAGAAAGGAGAGCTGCCAACTCAATTATTATTAAGAGTATACTTGTTAGATAGTTTTCTAATACTTTGTTTTCTATTATTTTCTATATTCCCTTTTTAATTTTAGGGAAGCGTTGCTTTCCTTGCTTCCATTGAATAAATTTTACTGGAAGAAAGATAACATTATTTACTTGAGTTTGAGGTAATTAATATCAATTAATTTGAGAATTACTTTTTGTAAAAAAAAACAGTTTTTTTAGCACTGCTACCTGTTCGGGCTATGTATTAATTACACTAATGTGTTAGGGCTTAGTAGGAAGGTTGAACTTAGAGGAAGTGTGTCAACATTTGCATGGAGGAAGAGTGGGAAACCATTTAGAAAAAATCACCCTCATTACACTCAACCGGGATCGAACCTCATTCTCCCTGTCTTTGGTAGTCTAGCCTAATGTGAGAGTAGCGCCTTAGACCATACGGCAATTGAAGCGGGTTTTTCTTTTCGGACTTCCCCAGAGTGTGTATCCCTTGTTAAAATAACTTTCACTGGTCAATTAAGGCTATTCATCTTATTTGTTACTTTTGATCACACAAAATCTGCAAATTATTTTGATTTTTGTTGTTGTAGATGTTAGTAGTTAATTCTAACATCTAACTGTCTGTCGTAACAACACATCATGTTTTTCACAACAATATAATATCCATGATTATGGTACCATCGTACTGAAACATGTCGGAATGAAGTAATCCAGACTTTTTCCAGTGCTGGATGTCAAAAAGGAGTAATGGGTCACAGACACAAATAAGACTTAACTCATTCTACATCACATAAATACTTCAACTAATTTTCTAAATCAGTTAAGCAGATGTTAACTTAATTTTTTTTTCTTTAATTTTAAAACAAATCTGGACTTAAGAACATTGTTCATATAACGTTATATTGTATATTATATTTTTTGTGTTAATATTTTAATGTATCAATTTATGTTTTAAGACTATTCATCAACTCATTTGAGCATTATATTTTTAGTCGATGATGCATTATAATTTTATCTAATTGTTCATATCATACACTATGTTTCTCTATGAAAATTTTATTTAAATTGTACATTTTAGTGCTTGTCAATTTCACGTAATACATTAACCACTTAATTAACTGCCTGCTTTATTGATTAATTTTATAATTTTCTAGAGCAATTTATCTAAGTCTTAACTTTCATTATAACCAGTCCTTACTTTCAACTTCAGAATGTTTTCTAAAATGTTAAAATGACACAAACTATAGATAATTGAGAGCAAGATTTAAATGAATTGCTCATTTATTTGTTCACCCAAAGTGTAGTTATAACACGTATGTATAAACTAAAATTATGTTTACTTCAGGGGATAAGTTATATGTTATAATATACTGGACCGCCTCTGTGATTCTGTGGTCAGAGTTCCTGGCTACAGATCCAAAGGTCCCAGGTTCAATCCTTGGCACTTCCAAAATGTATCTGTGAAGCAATCAACGGGGTCAACTCAGCGTTGTGAAGACAATGAGGAGCTACTTGAATAAATAAGTAGCAGCTCCAGTTTAGAAAACTGAGATTATTGGCCGAAGGGATTGCTGTGCTCACCACATGACAACCTCTATCCCCAAATGTTGGCACTTTCATCACTAACAATGACAGCCATTCGGTCGGTATAGATCACTTGCGGGCTCACACTATGGAGTTTATTTTGACATTCTAATGACAAATTGATTGGCCGGTACCATGGGTAATTTCCCCGAAAGAGGAACTATCCCAACAGTCAAAGGAGTTTGGTTAATTAAGCTCAAATTAGGTTTAGGAATTTCCACTGGTTCCACACCCTCATACTCACTATCACCATCACCTCATCTCATCGGGACATGGAAAGAGCCTCCATGGAAAGTATGTACGATTAGTATATTCAGGTGTCCCCCGGACAACGGCACAGTAATACTGGCTGATCTTTCCACAAACTGGGCTATGAGAGATGTATGTCACACACACATGCACATACACACATATATCTGTGCTAACAATCTCAAACTTTGTAAAATGCTGTCCTGTTTACTCTTATTAATAACTACTTTAATATTTTATCTGAAAAATAACCAAAATCATGCTTGTATGTTTCGTCAACTCCCAGCAGATAATACCATACACGTTTAAATTATGCTGTTGGGCTAGAGCTGAGGAAGGTAAAATTTATATTATATGTTTCCACGTTTGAGTAAAGGAAAGTTGAGAAATAAATAAACAAACAAAAAACTCAAAGCGTATTCACTGACGATGCAAGCCCTGAGTTTCTCCTGACCAGCAAACTATCCTAGATGTGTCTGATATTTAGTTTGTAAATGTTGGTAACACTAAAATACTCTAATTGATGTCTCAGCAGGCATGGAGTCAAGAGAAGAGGAGAGAGGAGAGACTCTAATCATGGCAGCCACTTTGCTCTCCCTCACGTCTCTACTTGCCATCATGGGGCTAAAGCTGCGATGGTTTAGAGCCCGCATGAACTTCTCATCCTCCTCCTCTGGATCTCACCAACAAGTCAAGGATGGTTTCACTCCAATCGGTGGCTCTTACAGGCCGATAACAACTATGTTTGACTCCTACTCCTCACAAACCACCACTAGCACACCTCAAACAAATAACTCAAGAGCACAGCTTGCCAATTCACAAAGTATTGATGACCTCACTAAAACAAACAGACCAACCCAGTTACAGTCAAATATTCATTCAAAATCCATGACTAATCTTGCACAAACTTCATCTAAAAATTCACAACCACCAAATAAAAACGAATCAAATCTTTACTCTCGACCTGAACAAACACCCCAGCCCATGAAACTTCATCCTGCAGCCACAACAGCGATGGAGCTGTCTCAAGCTCAATCAGCGGTAAACCGCAGCATGGCCGATGAATCACTATATTTCTTAGAAGACGACGACCCTGAACCAATATTCAACACTTACAATGAACCCCCTAAAGGTAGAGAAGTCCCTCCCAAGATAAAAACAAATAGGAAGATGATACACGAAACTAAAGGTTCCCATCCACAAAGCCCCACCCCTGTGGCTATGGCTAGAAGCGTGTCTCCTCCAAACGTCAACATCAGGGGACCAGTCAAAGCTCGGCTCAAATCTAATAATGCTCCACCTCCACCAATAAGAGATGGGAGTACTTTAACGACTCAAAAGGGAGGAGGTTCTACATTTATAGACTTTGATATGGACGAGTCAGAATCATGAACAAACCCTAAGATATTGTATTGTATTGTGAGACCCATAAGGAACAAAAGGGTAAAATGGAATATTAAAATAGTGAATAGGCAGTTTTGTTTTTGGGTAGTAGTACATTGCAAATAAATCGTGTCAGGGACAAGGATGTGTGAATACGTGTTGGTAAAATAGCAATATAAGAGAGTTAGACTTATGTCACCGAGATAAAATGAATAATTGTATTCTTAAAAACTAGAGATTAGGATGTGAATATTTTGAACTATATATAAGATAAGAATAATAATTGCTAACAGAAGTGTGACAGTACTTGGTAGCTTGGGAGAAGAATGAAATATGATAGGAGATTGTTAAAAAAAACAAGATTTCACTATGCTATTTATAGGACTTAATTAAACATCATAAAAAATAATCTCAATGAAACTGAAGGAAAAAATCACAAATGATGTGTGTCAGAGTTCAAAGAGTTTTAGAAAAGCTGTGCAGTCAAACTCACTTGAAATTTAATTTTGTTTTTGAAATAAACACACTTATAGGAGTTACCGTTGATAAAAATTTTAATTGACTGGCAATAAAATAACTAAGAACCTTTATAAAAAACACATTTTAAGTGACATATAGTTACAAAAAATAAGAGAAACTTACTAAAGAATGTTTCCATAATTTGCAAAATAATGCTATTTTTTATATTTTGTGTGATACAATAAATTTGTAGGTCTATTTATAAATTTTGGTCCAGAAATTTGACGTTAAAATATCAAAATATTTCAATTTTATAACTTACAATTAAAAAAATTTAAGGTTAATTTATAAAGCTCAGTTAAAAAAAATTTCAACTTTTTTTTAAATTTGTGAGTCTAAGCCCGCACACATTTTTTGCCATAAAGATGTTCCTTCTCTTTTAGCCCATAAAGTATTCATCTGCAAATTAAAGCTTTATACTCCAAGAAAAGATAAATTTGTTGCAATATCAAAGTGTATAAGTTTTTCCATCAAGTTAGAGAAACGTAATCTTCAAAGAAATCATATACAATTTTACGAAAGTTATTTAAAAAAAGCAATATAGTTAAATACTGACATGGATAATGCATCTATAAGAAGCAGTAAAATTGAGGAGTATTTGGTAAATTACAATTTGATTAAAAACTTTTTTAGTGTCCAAAATGAAAATCTGTTTTTGTGTAGTGGTATGATAGCATACAAATAAAAAACATTGATGACAATAATATGAATGTGATAGAATGTTTATTGAATAGTCTGTCATGAGCATGTGAATTAAGGGTTGGGAATGTATGGACTTTATTTTGTGTAGTAGATATTTTATTAATCAACATTGTTGAAAAAACCAAGTTGTTTTAATTTGACATCTCTGAGAGTTTAAACTCATAATGCTAGTGTGTATTTTTGATGTGAACAGTTATCAAAATGTGTTTTAAGAAATTTCTACTTGAATTTGTTTATATCTCTACAATGTAGAGCTATTGTTTTTTGCTATCTAGTAGCTAAAGTGTTTATTTTGTATGTAATTTAGGTATCAGGCAATTAACATTTCCTGCCAGCAGTGCTTGTAATGACACAGTGAGTTACAACAATAATTACAAATAATCAGGAACATGTGCATTTCAAATTATTTAAAGGTTCCTTTTTGGCTATAATTTATGTTTTGTTAAAAATTGATTAATAATAATAAAATAATTTTGTTTCCTTTGTTTTCCTAATATTATATAAGTAAAATGTATCTAGCCTACAACGGACCAAACATGCTCTTCAACTTGTTTCTATTTGAGTAGTATTGGGAAATAAGTTACTTTTTTTTGTTATCATGTTTAACAGCATGGTTTATAATGATTTAACTAAAGGGAATGCAATAAAGAGGGAAGTTTAGAGAAAGTGCAGTCACATTAGTGCATATATAATTGAGGAAACCAGTGATAGATCAAATGTGAAAAATTGGCCTCAATGCGCCCGGCCGAGATTCGAACCTAGACCTTCCTTTCACCGGCAATCCAGTCTATTGCAAGCCTGATGCATTAGATTATGTAACCAGAAATTCTAGTGCAGGAAACAAGGAAATCAATCTGCCACATTTTTACACTAAAGTTATTATAATTATTATAATCCATCTTATAGTTGCTATCAATCTTAGTTGTTGATTCTGTAAAAGTGATAGATCAAAAATTTGATTTGTTCAAAACAGTGATAGAAGTTTATCAAATATAAAGCTTTAGATTACACTGACTGTAACAATATGACATGTATAATGAATTGTCAGTGGAACATATTTTGTGACAAGTGTAATCTGATAATTATTACTTTTATTAAATGAAATAATTCATTTTGTTTCAGTAAGATTTATTTTTGAAATTTCTGCTATCCAGGGTTCAACAATGCAAGATATTTCCAAAAGATATGTTTTGGTTATTTAAGTCTTGTTTAAATTATATTATATTTAACCACCATTTTAAAATCAAACAAAGCTAACTATCTCTCTCGGTGATTCAATGAATCAAAACTATAACTAGACCAGTAGACAATCAAGGTCACCACAGTGTAGGACTAGAGAGAGTGGCACGCCTATCAGGCACCTGACAGTGTTACCATACTGACAAATATAAAATTGGGGTACTTTACAGCCCAGCGCACCCGCTCGAAAGTTAATTAAGTATCTCAACCTGACTCTAGCTGTTTATTTTTGTATTGACCATTTAATTGATAAAGTACCGGTACCGCAAGTATTGATTTGAAATGTTTTTGTTGTGAAATGTCTGGTTTCGACTGTGCTGAGGGTTGAGTGTGATTTTTACCTTTACCTGCAAGCCTTTGTCGAAGAAACAAGGAGAAGTTTTACACTCTTTTGTTTTATCAGATAAAAATAAAGAAATTATTGTTTTAACTTAAGAGACAGTGTTTAGAATGGAGGAAGATACACTTACACCTTCCTTCTCCTTCACCAACTTGTGTAGTAGTCACTGCCACAAAGTTATAACCTCGCACACTTTCAGTGATGCTACCTTGACTTATATCCATAACGTGCTTCCCAGTTGACTGCAATGTCACTAGTCCGTTCTGTTCCATTCCCTTCCTATGTGCAATAACTCCCCTTACTTCCACCTATTGCTGGTTAATGTTCACTGAGACAGAACTACAACCTAGCTTGCCATACACTGGGACAAGTGGGACAGAACTACAACCTAGCTTGCCATACACTGGGACAAGTGGGAACAGAACTACAACCTAATTTCCCCCAAAATACCATTACAACAAAAATCTCATGACTCCTGGATAAATATTAATCTGGCCAATAAATATATTTATCTGGTCGATAAGTTAAAAGTGCATCTTATGACTGCCTGATAGCATTTATCTGGCAAATAAAATGAATTTATTCATCACATTTTTACCAGGACCTGATAACTTTTATCTGAAAGTTAAAATGGGCGCTTCCATAGTGATGCTTTTTTTTCATGGAGTTTAGCCTATCAGACTCTGGTTTTAGGTTAAAATCTTGATCACGTGTTTAGTAGGCACAGGCTTAGGTTCTAACTATATATAAAGTTAGAATAATCATACTTAGCACCACATTCAGGTTATACGCTTATAAAATTACAGCATTTAATTCACACTTTTATAAGAACTGACACATTATTTGTAGAGTTATAGTTATATAAGAACAAATTATTTAAATGTGAGTACAATAAATGAAGTTTTGTAAACGTTGTACCGAACTATTGATCACAATTTGGCAGACACCGAAATTAATACTTGCAAGACAACCTAGCTTCTGCGCCCACGTGGTGTCATCTGTTTACTCGCACTCGTTTAGCCGCCATTATTTAACAAATGTTGAGCGTTGTAGCTACTAGCCAGGTTGTACGCATGCGCGCATCAGTAAAAACAGAACCAACCTTGCGTTTTTTGCATGAAAATATATTTATTCTAATTCAGTTCATAATACGTGTAGAATATTAAAGAGGCTGATAACCTTTATCTGGAGGCTAACTTCAACCTCTCGATAGCAATATTTATCTGGTAGTCATAAGACTGGCCCTTATTTAAAGAAGTAATAAATAAGGGCCACTAAAACTCGAGAGTAGCTCTACTATTATTCCTGGTTTTACTAGGGCAGGGGTTAACACACTCTTCACCATTTTTAAAAGGTTTCTCCTTAGGTTATGACTCTTTGAACAAATGATTCCAAATTATAATGCCTTGTAAAATGTGTGCTGAACAAGCCACCAAACTTTAGTACTGCCTAGGATAGTAGATTATTATTGAAGTCCTACAATACCACCTAACATTACAATTATGTTTTAACCCTTCTGCTGCATATTTAATTTTTACTTCTTACCTCAGAAATGCAGAATAAGTCAAAAATTCAAAAACTAAAAATGTGCATGATGATCATGATTATGATCAAATAGTGTGATTTTCAACTAGTAATGCATTTTAAATATGAAATTTAGCACTACGTTGTCTATAACTCACATAATATATATTTTATACGTCACATATTATTTATGTCACATTTTACCCAAATGCAATGTTATTCTGCTATCAGAACCATTTTATATTTTACTAGCAGCCCAAAATAGTCTCAAACATATCGCTAAATGAGGATTTGACAAATCTAATACTGGCCTAATACAGGCCTTATGTAATATAAAGAAAACTTTTGAAAATTAGGTTATATCAACAAAACTTGAACCATTTTGTGCTACATTGGTGCTTTCCTCAGTGTAGTCTATAAGGTCATATATCTGTGTTAGGCATGGTTTCAAAGTAGGAATCAGGTAAAGAACAAAAATAAAATATCAATTGGAAGAAATAAAATAAATTTTGAAACTCAATGAATTATTGAATTTTTCTATTGCCATACTAACCAAATATAATATTTATTACCCTCCACATGGCACAAATTCCTCAATCATAAATTAAATGTTACTAACACAGTATAATAACAGTGTAAATATAACAAATACTACACTAATAAATACCTCAACAATGTTTTCTGCCACAAAAATATTGCACGTGTGCTACAAGTAGTGAAATGCAGAAGTAAACAAGCGCTACTATTGATATGATTTAGCAGCTGGTAATTGACAGTTCTCAAAACTTACACCAGATATCAGAGGTGCACAAGCATGCTAGTATGAAACATTCAGCGTTCTAACACTCTTGTGGCTATTTCCGACTGTCGCAGCAAAGGTAGATAAAGTTTACACATTGTGCGGTAAAGTAGATGTCCGCAGTCAATGGCTATAATGCTGAGATCGGATGTATCCGATTAACGCAGCAAAAGGGTTAAACCACTTTGAATTACTTCAAGAGGAACTTGATGTTAAAAATATTCACTTATCATCTCCTGTTGGAAGACTTTCCCAAGACCCACAACATGTACAGAGGCAACCCCACTCTCCTCCCCCCAAAATAAAATAGTAATATTTTTTTGCTGCCAACTTTGATTTTATTGTACTATCGTTATATTATCAGTGCTATTGTACAGGTATTGATAATATATATAAAAAGTAACAGTTCCATATCACATAGCTTGATTTTATATTTAGCATCGTATTTACTACTTATTCGAATTATACGCTTATGTACTAATGACGCTAATGGTTTTAAGAGTTAGGAAGGTTATATTCAGAGGAAGTGTACTCGCATTGTCATTTTGAAACAAATGTGAGATGAACCTTTAATTAGAACTAAATAGAAATTGAATTATTTCATTTCTGTTATAAATAACTTCTACCCTATAATTTAACTAGTGGAGATTGTTAGGGAAGGGGGCTATAGTAAAAAAAATCTAAAATTAATTTGCTGGACTGTATTTGATAAGCTGATAAGTTTTGGATTGATGTGAAATTTGCAACAATTTTCAACTTAAAAAAAATAATTAAAAATACAATAGTGTGGATAAGGCTATGTGAGAAACCGGCTGATGAAGATATAAACAGCAAGGATGTGTTTGTCCTTTATGTTATTCTTTCCTTTGACATGTTCCTATCTAAGTGTGCTATCATTATTTTCCTTCTCCTGATGAGTTTCGATGGAATGCAATGTAGGTTGAGGGAATGGGCAATAATGATTGATTTTCTTCAAGAGTGAGCCATTATCTCTTTGTCCAGTGGCAGCAATGCAAAGTGTGAACAGTGTTATTTTCAAGAGCCCTATTGTGTTCGTTCCCTTTTAAATGTTTCTATCCATTTTCCTGTACCTTTTTCTAAATACAACAAAATGTACCTTAAATAGTGAAAATATGTTTTTCTTAAAGAGATATTGTAATTTTACAAATACAGTTTCTACAATTTTCTCCAAGTAAAACTTTCTTTCATGTCAATTTTTTTTCTTAAATACTTGAAGAGTTGAGCTAGGAAAATTTGATTGTACACGGGAAAAGTGAGTAGTTTATCAAAACGGTAGAAAGATGACAGAATACACATATTAAACAAACTAAAGGATATAGTCAAGAGGTAAGATAAAAACAAGACATATGATGAAGATAGAATGGAAATAACTTCTGTTCCCCGTTTGAGCTATAACTGTATAGATGAAAAAAAGCAGAGCACGACTGCGTATTAGAACAAATATAATTAATCATAATCTATTCTAGATGAAAACATACACCATAGATTGACTAACCTGTAACACTTGGCCAAGGGGAAGTGAATGCAAAGCTTTTGATGGAGTTCGCAGAATTCCTTGTACAGACGAAACAAATAAACCGGGTCAGGTTGATTCTCCCGCTCCACTTTTAGTATGTACACATAATACTTCTCTGGGTCATACCGCTTCTGATATCCATGGATACTGACGCTGCGGATACGCCCCTCCTGTTGCATTCTGACCAACAACAAAGAGAGAAAGCTTGAATCAATCATTAACAATATATTTACCTTTTCAGATATTAGAAAATGTACAGAATTAACTAATTATGACCTGAGCTAAACATGCTTTCATAGTTTGCATCATTTAGGCCACTTGAGAAATTTAAAATTTGAAAATTCTCCAAACATTATTATTTTATTATATTTGGAAGAAGGTACAGGAAAGGTGTATAGAAACATATAATTGGGGATGAACATAATATGGCTTTTACAATGAAAAGGAAAACACAGTTCACACTATACAATGCTGCCACTGGACAAAGAGGTAATGGTTTCTTCTTTTAGGAAGTAGTGTTGCGCGTTTCACACTACCTCCAGATAATTTCCAATAGAATGAAACCTAGGTTGAGGGATTGGGCGGTAACGATCGATATTTTCAAGATGCAGCCATTACTTATGTCCATTGACAGCAATGTAAAGTGTGAACTGTGTTCTTCTTTTCATTGTAAAAGCCATATTGTGTTTGTCTCTTTTATATGTTTCTATCCACCTTTCTTGTACCTTCTTCCAAATATAATATGATTACCTTATAAAGCGAAAAGAGGTTTTTCTTAAAAAGATATTATTTTAAATATTATAATATTATTTTAAAATTTAAACTGTTAAAGAATGATATAATGTGTGATATTAGTAAATTAACTCATCAACACACAAAAAACAGATCAAATAGCAGTTGTCATTGACCAAAAACATTTCAAATACTGAGAAAAAAAGTAATATGGCATTAATTTGTCAAGTGACACATACACTTACAAAAATTATTGAATAACTATTTAGCTAAGATCTTTTTACTCACATACATGAAATGGTATAAGCGTGAGCAATTAAATAGTGCCCTATAGAAGCTTTTTTCAAGTCTTATGCAGCACAGTTTGTTCATGAAAATATAGTTTACTCCCTTTGGTCATTGACAAATAACACAAGATGATGATGACATTACTCTATTACCCCTCACTTATACTCACTTTCCCAAACTTATGTTATGTTGTGCAAGAACATTTTTGTAGTAAAATGTGTAAAGTTCATCAATAACAAGGATAATATCAATACTCAATAGTATTGTTTTTGATGTAAATCACTTATTACAAGAACAATAATTTGTTTATTACTAGACTAAATCAAATATTAAATCATAATAATTTAAAAGACAACTGGGCCACTAGTTTTGAAACATGCGTGAAAACTTGTGGACGTGGACGGGATCCCGAACCCACCCTCAGGAAAAGACCGGGAATTAATCAATTCCTGTTGGTCAGGCGGGAATGACCCTTTTCCAAAAAGTTTCCGGTGGGAAACAAAACAAAGGGCGCGCAGTGCTGCTGTTCTAGCAATTACTGCTGACTCATCCCTGTTAATATCTTTGTTAGACAGTCTTCTTCTTCTTTGTTATTTAGTAAACTTGGTGGCTGGAAGGGGGAGGGGGTTATTTTACCACTTGTAGAGAGACAAGCAAGTTGGGGAGTTGGATGACTTATTGTGCTCTGTCTATCAGCATGATTTGTTGGGGTCAGCAAGTGAAAGAGCTTCAAAGATTTAGAGAAGGACATTGATATATTCTAATAACTTATGGGGTGTGGAAATGAGAGGAAGGGGGAAAGGAAGTAGCTTGCCAAGGTCAACCATTTATGAGGGATCAACATGTCTGTTGTTGGCGAGCCAGACAGGTAGAGAGTATAAGGAGAGTTAAACAAGAACCTTTAAGGGGTTTTAATAAACCTAAGTAACTTTTAAGAGGTTTCAAACCTAAATAATATTTTTCAGTTTCATACTTCGACCAAAGTGAAGAGGTGCCAAACATTATGTTTTGTAGTATTTTTTGTGCTCTGCAAGTAATTAAATATAAAACACGATTTTTCAAAAGAAATTATCTAGTAAAAGTAATTTCCATAAAAAATTTAACAAAATTAGCTATGTGATTTGTATTATTTGATATCAATTAAAAATTTTGTTATTTGATTTGATAAAAAATTCTATTTGCAAACCTCTATTTATTTTATTGTTTTTTAAATATTTTCATTACCTCTAACAATTTTTTTTAGGACCGAGTCTTATAACCCATTCCAGTTATACGCCTATTTACTAGTTACTAGTGTGTTAAGAATTAGAAAGATTGAGTTTAGAGGAGGTGTACCCACATTTGCGTGGATAGTGGGAAACCATTTAGGGAAAACCACCCTTAGTACACCCGGCCGGGATCAAACTACAATCTTCCCGTCATCGACAGTCTAATCTATTACGAGAGTGATGCCTTAGACCATGTGGCCACCGAAGCCGGTTTTAATAATATTATACATTTTAAAGTCTTACTATATTAGTTTAGAAATCAATATATTTTAAATCTAAACCTATTCTAAAGCGTAATTCTAAAATTTCCCATTCCCGTCCCGAGTCTCGATATTTTGACTTATTTCCCGTCCTGTTCCCGTATCGAAATAAAAAGTAGTTCCCGTCCATCCCTACTTGCTAGCGATCTAAGTTGCAGCCACGATATAGCAAGCTGCAGGCTGACATAGAATAATGCTAGTTTTGAAATGTTTTTGCTGCACTGTGTGTTGGTAGGTTGTGGAATGTCGGTAACTTGCAAGCAACGTTTTTCAATCTGGGAGCACTGTGAAATTAGTGACGTTTCAAAGATTTGAGGCAGTGGCATTGAAACGTGCCACCGTACAAAATATGTAAGCAAAAGAAAACACCTTTATTTATTTAGTCCATTGCACAAAATTATTTGGCTATTTTTATTAGTATTAAATCTTCCATTTGCTTGTGATTTGGTTGATTGTTTAAAAAAATACAGAGATTATAAAAGTATTAAATAAATGTTAACATTCAAACTCAAGTTTCTGTAGCTAGGTGATCGTGACTGTCTTCAAAGCTTGAGAAATGAAATAAATCCTCGGTCACTTTAAAAAATGTTCTGCATAAAAAATACTTGTCAATTTTATTAAATCATCAATGCAGTTTTATCTTTTATGTCACAATTTAAAAAATAAATATTATTGTTAGGCTTATAAGAGTTCACTATTTTAATAATAGTTAACTTACTTAAAATATGTTTATATAAGCATATTTTTATATTCTTAAACAAATTAATATTTTACTAAAATAATCATCTACATATATTATTTTAAAGTTAATATAAAACTTTTAATTTAGCTTATTAGTTATTTTAAAAATGAATAAGTATATTAGGGGAGTTTACATAGGCTTAAATATCAAGTAAGTTTAATGAAAAAGATTTTAAAATCCAAACCACCTTAAATGAATACTATTTCTTAGTTGAAAGGCTAATGTTCCAACAAGATTAAATTTTGAAAAAAGCTTAAGGTGCTGAGAGTTGAGCCCATGATCTTGAGATTAGTAGAAATCCACTATACCGACAAAGCAAAGATGATACACACTTTATTTGTTAAATTAGGTCAGTATCTTTTGCCTTCACAAAACCAAAAGGTTTTACTGAACGACTGTTTTGCATCCTGAGCAAAGATAGTTTTCTTTGGTTTATATATTTTTGTAGAATGGTGCTTTTCTTCTAAAAACAATCTTTCTCAGAAAACTGCACCTGAAGAGGTAAAGACGGGTCCATCTTGTTTTATGTTCCTCTACTCGATACACAAGTCCTGTCTCGCAAGATGTTTAGTTGGCAAGTAGAATCCTCTCGCTAGTCCCTAGTGTGACATCAAGTTTTGTAGCTCCCAGACGTTTAAAAACTAGGCATTTTTGAGATTATGGGCCAGTTTCATAGTCAGATTTAGTACGCCTCAAGTGCGGCGCTATACTAAATACAAGACGTCCCCTACCTGAAATTGAATGGAATGGGCCAGTTTCGCATATGAAACTGGCCCATTCCATTTTGGTCTAGGTAGGTGTCGTCCTGTATTTAGTACAGCGCCGCACTAAATCTGACTATGAAACTGGCCCTAAGAGTGATTAGTGAATAATCTGCTAGCGACTCACTATTTGAACGTTTCACAACAAGGAGCCCTGGGCACAGTTTACCACATATATATAAAATATATATTAAATACATAATAATATTATATACCATTATTTTAAACATAGTATCTCCTCAGTTTCTCCAACACAATCTGAGATACATTTGCAATACATAATTAATAAATACTCCCAAATCACAAACTTTATTTCATAACTGAGAGAGTGGTGTATGAATCCTAATGGCAATAATGTCCTTGCAATGAGCAATTCCAAGTTCACATAACTATATCTCCCCTGCGACCGTTTTAACAGCCACAGGATGTACAGAATGTTGTTTTTACGTGTAAGTGCGTGGGATGAAGCTTAGTAGTTCCCCATCGTTGTGGTCACCAGTGAACCTCAGCTGGGCCAGATTGTGAAGGAAGAAGTTAAATTGGGTGAACCATGACTTCAGAGAGCCCTCAATCATTCTGGCAAACATGGCTGCTGCTTCTGGGTTCGACAACTCCGGGGATAATGCTTGTTGTACATAGTTGACAGACTCCATCGTCACGCCCGGAATACCTGAACCAACCATCTGGAAACAAAGTAAGGACCAAGGGGATCTTGTGATAAAACCTGGTGAGAATTAGTAGAAACCCAGTAGGAATGACAAACAGTTATAACAGTGACTATAGTAGAAACAATAATAATAATAATAATAATAATAATAATAATAATAATAATAATAATATTATTATTATTATTTAGCACCACGTCTTACTACCCGTTCGGGTTATACGCTTAAGTACTAATTACGCTAATGGATTAGGAATTGGGAGGGTTGAATTTAGAGGAAGTGAACCCGCATTTGCGTGGAGGGAGAGTGGAAAACCATATAGGAAAAACCACCCCCAATTCCCCCGACCGAGATTCGAACCTCGATCTGCCCGTCCTCGGCGGTTGAGCTCAACACGACTAGCGTGTTAGCCAACTACGCCACCGAGGCGGGTTAGTAGAAACAAAGTAGGAACGAAAGTACATGACAGTTATAACAGTTACTGTAGTAGAAACACAGTAGGAATGACAAACAGTTATAACAGTTACTATAGTAAAAACACAGTAGGAATTAGAGTATCTGACAGTTATTCGGCTTTCAACTTGTTCGGGTTATACACATATTATGTACTAGTTAAAAAGATATATATATATATATATATATATATATATATTCGCATCCAATGTCCTTTTCTTGTGTTTGTCCTTTATATTATACCTTTTACATGTTCCTATCCAAGTGTCCTTTCATTCTTTACAAATTTACATTTTCTCCCTTTTGTGTTTTTTTGGTTTCCTCTTTTAGAAAGTTTTGTTACACGTTTCACACTCCTTCCTGATGAGTTCCAATAGAATGAAACCTAGGTTGGGGGATTGGGCGGTGACGATCCACTACCTCTTTGTCCAATGGCAACAATGTAAAGTGTGAACTGTGTTCTTCTTTCATTGTAAAAGCCATATTGTGTTTGTCCCTTTTATATGTTTCTATCCACCTTTCCTGTACCTTATTCAAAATATAATACAATTACCTCATAAAGCGAAAAGAGGTTTTCCTTAAAGAGATATATATTATAGAGTTTATATAGTATCAGAGGAATGTAGTTACTATTTTTAATATTTATGTTGTTCATTTGACATTTAAATATTACAAAAGACCTCTAGCCATGCTGTCATAAGCCAGCCTGTGTTATCTTAGTACTCAAATGTGTTGGGGTATCAATGTAAAATAGTGAACAGTTGACTTAGAAAGATATCTTAATACTCAAATGTGTTGGGGTATCAATGTAAAATAGTGAACAGTTGTCTTAGAAATATATCTTAGTAGCCAAATGTGTTGGGGTATCAATGTAAAATAGTGAACAGTTGTCTTAGAAAGATATCTTAATACTCAAATGTGTTGGGGTATCAATGTAAAATATTGAACAATTGTCTTAGAAATATATCTTAGTACCCAAATGTGTTGGGGTATCAATGTAAAATATTGAACAATTGTCTTAGAAAGATATCTTAGTACCCAAATGTGTTGGGGTATCAATGTAAAAATAATGAACAGTTGTCTTAGAAAGATATCTTAATACTCAAATGTGTTGGGGTATCAATGTAAAATATTGAACAATTGTCTTAGAAAGATATCTTAGTACCCAAATGTGTTGGGGTATCAATGTAAATTCTATTAATAATTATGTCCACAAAGAGTTGTGTGTTTTTATCAATCTTAATCAAACTCAGTTAATATCAAAGAATATTAGAAAAGGGAATAAACTAGTTTTAGAACTAACTAAAAAAATTATAAAACTAAATTATAGGAAAAGTTGCACTCACCAAACAGAACAGATTAAGCAACAGGTTGCCATGTTTTCTAACAATGTTGAATGCTTGGCAGCACAGATCCACAAAATGGTGAAATTTTGCCGTTGGCTTGTCCCCTCCGTTGATGACATAAGCCATGTCGGAGGTAAGCACAAATGGTGTCCGATCCCTAAAAGAAAGTACGAAGCAAATGAACTCCCCATACAATTGCATTAAGATGAGACTAAAGAGATGAATATTCACAATTCTTGAATGGCGGCTGAAAATCAACACACTTGGAAGATGTATGTGTTTGTTCTGGAACAGAGTTAGCCAAAACACATGGTTTTATAGGTGCATGTTGAGAATTAGGTACAAGAATAAATTGGAAGTTGGTAGTGCAGCCAGCTTGGTAGAATGAAACATCCCCGACTGATAGAACTTATCTAGTGGCTTTGACATCTTTTATTGAGGTTCCCTACTAGTTAGTTACACAATGTTAGTTTTGTTGGCTAATAATAATTTAATAATTTTAGCACAACGTCTTACTACTGGCTTGGGTTATAGGTTTATGTACTAATTAAGTTAATGTTTTAAGGAATAGGAAGGCTATATTTAAAGGAGGTGTATCCATACTTATGCGGAGGGAGAGTGGAAAATACACCCGACCGAGATTCTAACCTCGATCTCCCAGTCGTCAGCAGTATAGTCTACTGTGAGAGTAGCGTGTTAGACTATGCGGCCACCGAACCGGGTCGTTGGTTTATCAAATATGTTTGCAGATATTTAGGTTAGGTAGTTTTCTAAATTTGGTGTTCCAGTTCCTGCATTCTAACTGTGGCATATTGCAATTATTTATATATATTTAAAGTAGGGATGGGACCCTTGAATCCCTCAAATCCTAGGGATATTCGAGATTCAAGGATTTAAGACTTAAATCCCCCCCCCCCCATTTTTTTTCTCTTAAATTTCTCAATTGTAAATAGTTTTAAAGCTGTAATTCTGCCTGTTGATGGTTCAATATCAAAATAATTATAGGACAAACTCAACTACCAGACCCTAGACCAGTAATTTATCATTTTGTAATCATTCATATTTTCTATCACTCTAGTATATTTATATTTCCTCTGAGGTTAATATTTTTTTTCCAGGACTCTGATTAGAATTCAAGATTCAGGATTCAAAACAAAATTAAGATTCAGATTAATAAAATAGTGGACTTGGCCCAACTCTAATTTAAAGATTTTAAATTGATTGTAAAATGATTATTTGCCAAATTGCTTGTAAATACATGACAAAGTGTTGAAACACTGTAAATGATGTGTTAATGATGGGAAAAGAAGCTAACCTGAAATAGAGTTAGGTTGAACCTTGAGAGAGACAGAGTTATAAACTTTTCTCTTCATATCTTTCTTTATACACTCTTCACATTTCAAACTTCTGATCCATTTCTCTTTTCAGGTCGGCTTACCTCCTTATGACTAGCATTTTATCACTGTAAAATGTTTCAAAACTGTTTTAATATGTTTAAAGATATTATAACTTTTACTTTTTAGTAGGGATGTCACACTCGACTCTTCAATAACTCAATACCCTCGATTCTTACTGGTATCGAAATAAATGATATAATTATTACGATTCTTGATACTTCGATTCTCAGCAATCAATTAAAGTTTTGGAAACTAAGAAAAATGCAAAATTAAGAATGAGTAGTAATCGATTATCTCTATATTAGTTTATTTGCTGTATATTTTAGTTCAATTAACGATCCTACTTGGTGAATTTAAAAGACTTGTGTTTTTGACAAGCGTTTGTTAGACCTTTTTAAAAATGATTTATAAATGTTTAACTCAGTGAGACTTTAGGCTTTCAAATATCGAGGATACCCAAAACACATAGTCAACAGTCAAATAAACAAAGCCCTAACCAATCAAGAGCCTATTGAGAAACAACCTTCCATTGACATACCTCTTACTACCCAATATTATGAAAGACTAGACAAACTCAAATCTATACTAAACACAGGCTACAATTTCCAAAACCTCATCTCTCACACAAAATCTTCACAACAGTGCTCCAAGAATCACATTCAAACGCCCCCTTAATCTCCTTAACATTCTGGTTCATCCTGAACTGCCCGACCCAGCCACAAACAACATCAGGTCACAGGTTCCTACCGAGATGCAGCACCTGCAAAATTCCCCAACCTTCCACCTCATTCTACAGCAGATTCACACAAATGTAATACCCCATGAGAGGCCACAATGACTGCTTCACAGAAAATCTTATACATCAGCTACAATGCAACTACTGTATTTCTGAATAAATTGGCCTCACCACAGGAACACTCAGACAACAAATGAATGGTCACCGTGTTGATACCAACCACAACCCTAATAAACCAGTAGCACTTCATGCCCAAACACACAATTCAGATTTTGACTTATGCTATAGTACTAGAGCTATAAGAGCCCTCCCCAATAGTTGCGGTGCTTCCCAGCTTCGTAGATGGGAACTTGCTCACCAATATATTACCAAATCCAGACCCCCCTGGTCTCAGCCTAGATAACCTTCTCTTCTTTCCTTCCAAGCAGGCCTACTCACACCGGCAAAAAAAATAAAAAATAATCCTATCCATCTACCAAGAGTCAAGATACATTTGAACAGGCAACAACTGTATCTAGGTGACCATGATCTATCTACCTCTAGCCATGCTGCCATAAGTCAATCCGTGTTTTACTCTCTTCTGATGAAGAAGGGGACTGAAGTACCCTGAAAATTACATAATTATGTGTTTTAAATGTGAACTTTGAGGCCTTCAGCCTTCTATCCTCCTTTCAATGTTTAGTTTAATACAGCCATCATTCCCTTGTCACATATAATAAATTATTTAGTGATATTAAATTGATTTAATTTATCAATATAATTTATTCAATGCAAAATTTAAACATATACCTTAAACTTTGGAGGATAATAACAAAATTTAAAAATTATTACTATTCTGACAGAGATTTTTAGACTAATAGCATGAACAAATTAAAGGCTGGTAATGTAGATTTTACAACTAAAATATCAACAAATATTTCCAAATATATTAATTACTAGCCTTTGCCCGTGGCTTCGCTCGCGGTAATGTAGATTTTATCAATAAATTCAGGTTATCGATTGACACAGGATGTATGACAATAAAAACGATGAACATATTGAGGTTGTTAGTGAATAGAGGTAGAGATAAAGAAAAAACAAACTACACAATATAAATCAGGATTAAGTGTAGGAGAAGAAAAGAAGTAGTGGAGTGTGTGTCATTAGAGTCATAGCTTATGCCTTGCCACGAATTGGAAGATTCTACTCCATCTTAAATTTTACTTACAGTTAATTAACATCCCTTATTTACTCCGCTTGTTCTTGACCGTTGCAATCATGGGCACAGAATAGATCATTATTTTAGGATGCTCCTATATACTATGTTGTATGTCCTTCCATTTGGCACAAATACATACAAATTCTGGACATTGGACACACGCGAACAGGCTACATATAGCTGGCCATGGGAAAAACATGGCATTTCCAAATGCACCCCTGCTACCTGCAATGTTTGCCCTTGCGCTTTGTTAATAGTAATAGCAAAACTAAGTTTGATTGGAAACTGGAGTCTTTTGAATTGAAATGGTAGGTCATTGGGGATTATTGGGATTCGAGGTATGATTACACTTTCCCCTTTTCCCACACCTGTTAAAATGGTGGCACAGATTATATTTTGCCCTAATTGTGTAATTGAAGCCTCGTCCCATTACATAAACGGGGTGCATCTAAATTTCGCATAAGCATAACTGGTACACCTAATTTCAATTGTAGTTTATGCAAGGGTACACCCGATAGCTCCAGAGAATTTAAAAACTCAGCGGGATATGAAGTGCTCTGTTCTGTGTCCATGATTGTATCTATTGACAAATACTCCTTTATTTCTCCCTGCACCTCTTTCAAAATGTCAGTGTTGATTTTGTTAACGATTTCATATTTTGGTGCAAGAATTGCTCTTGCACACAACCAATGATCACAATTTAAATTTAGTTGTAAGTCTGGGTAAACTTTAGCAATGAGCTCCACATCATTTTCCACCAAATTACAGAATTCCCCTGTAAGTAAAATACAGCCTTCAGCATCCGTGTCCAAACGTCCATCGACAATTTTCAATAGTGTCTCTGCGTAATGTCCTGAATCTACGTCATTATAAAGGGGATACCGCAGGTCCCTTTTTCTGTACTCCAGGCATTATGTTGCAATTAATTTATTCATATCAGTAGGCCGAGTTGTTATGCCGAACGACCGTCTAAAAGTTAGTTTTTTATATCCCTCAGGAACAGTACTTTTTTTCTGGATGAAAGGTACCCTATGTCCTTTTCTGTACCCATGACAACGTGTATGCGAAATTTCATGATGATCGGTCGAGTAGTTTAGGCGTGAAAGCATAACAAACAACCAAACAAACAACCAAACAAACAAACAAACAAACAAACAAACAAACAAACTCACATTCGCATTTTTTCTGGACGAAAGGTACCCTATGTCCTTTTCTGTACCCATGAAAACGTGTATGCGAAATTTCATGATGATCGGTCGAGTAGTTTAGGTGTGAAAGCGTAACAAACAAACAAACAAACTCACATTCGCATTTATAATAGTTAGGATTATAATATATTAGAATCAAATCTAGGTCGGGGGATTGGGCGGGGACGATCGATTTTCTTTAAGAGGCAACGATTACATCTTTGTCCAATGGCAACAATGTAAAGTGTGAACTACACGTGTTCTTCTTTTCATTCTAAAAGCCATATTGTGTTTTTCCCTTTTATATGTTTCTATCCACCTTTCCTGTACTTTCTTTCAAATATAATACAAATATATTAAGAAAGTTTTTGTGAGTTATAATGATGTGTTGAGTAGTTAAATATAAAAATGACAAGGATATTAATTTGGAAATGAAGAACACTTTTCAGGGAAAAGAGTACACAAATCAAAAAATTGGCTAAAGAAAGAAAGAGACACAACTTTATAAAAATAGCACAATTAAATGATCCACTTTTTCGTTTATGAACATAATTTGTGTTATGGACAATATGGTAAAAGCTTTGGAAGAATGATGGGATATTCGCAATTCATTATTTACAAACATTTTTTATACTAATGTACAAATCTTAAAACATATGCATGAATAAGACTTTTTTGACTGCCACACGCTGTTTGGTAAAATTTTCATATGATATTAAAAAAAGTTTGTAGCTATTAGTCTTAAAGATGAATTTGCATGATTATGCACAAAAGTGGGATGGATTAAAATAATCTGTCCCCAAACAATATCTTTAATCAATGTTTATTGTCAACAAACACAAGACAGAGATGACCTTCAGCTAGAAAACCACAGTGCCGTTAAAAAATGGATATGTTTGGTGGAGTCTGACACCTTAGCTCAGTTGATGGCATGTCTGCCTATTGAGCCAAGGGTCCCAGGTTTGATTCTCAGCATGGCCGAAAAAAGACCATTGATGAAAATATGGGTTTATCCTTTAACATTGATAAATTAACAGCCAGGGATTGAATGTTGTGCCTGTTCTAGTCTTAGGTTAGATTATAAGACATATGAAGCTACGACAGGCCTAGCCAGCTGGTAGTGGAAAATATATGGCTTGAATAAAAAAAAATTGGCTCAGGCCACAAGCTGTAATCAGTAATGGATGTAAAAAAAGATGTTTATGAAAAATTGAATCATCAATCAATGATGCAAAAACACTAAAATAAAACTTTTAATAAGTGTCCTATTTTGTGCTTCTAAGTGTTGTTTAAATACAATTTCTTCAACCAAACATACAACATTTGTTAAGTGAATAAAACCAATGTTAAGTCTTTCATTTACATGAGTATAGGAATATTTTCTAAATTTAATGCCCATGTCAGTAGAAATTGATGTTTTGAAAAATCCTCTACATTAAATGAGAGGGTTGGGGGGAAAATAGAACGCTCATTTTGTGAAAAAATGTGTTAGCACGAATTTCTGATAGCTTACCTCTTAAACTAAAAGTTGTTTTTATAGTCAGTTGATATTTCTAGGATTGTTAATATCAACAAATATTTTTCTATTTTTTTACAGGGGGATTTAAAGATTTTATAGACGTTTAAAATAGTGAAAATATCCCACTTAAATATATGAGAATATCATGTTTTTGCCCCTCAAATGCCTGTATTAAAAATATTATTTATCGGTACTATAATCATGCTGGGTGTTATGAGGCTGCTTGTGCACATTTAAATTAAGATATAAATACTTCACTTGCATATGCCAATGAATGTAATAATAGATGGCTAGCAGTTAACACTGATAAATAGTGGTATATATAAACATATGTTAAGGTCAACCCCTGGGTGCATATAAAAGCTCATTCTATTGTAGCATTGTAGCTGTAACAATTCAATTGTACTTATATGCCTTGAAGATAGCCGGTATCAGTTTGTATGAATAGTGATGCAACAAAACTTCATTTAGAGGTAAATGATACATACCTTTTTCCTGCATCTTCTTCCAATAAATAGCAAAATGTTCTTCAAAAGGTGAAAATAAATTATACTTGAAAAGATAAATAAATAAAAAACTTACCTTTTGAAGTTACCAAACATTTGAGCATCTCCCAGAAATTTTCCAAAGTCAATATGAAACAGATGACCAGATGTTTTTAGCATAATATTGTCATTATGCCTATCACATATTCCCAATATATATGTTGCAACACTGTAGCCTGCACATGATGCTGAAAGTAAAATTTGTAAATACATAATATTACTTTTCTTGAAATATCACAAGGAAAAAAACTTTCTACTAGAAAAAGGATTAAGGTTATTTGGAATAAAGCACTAGGCTAAATCATGGTTTAAATTAGGAGTAATAGCTAGCACACTTACCTTGGTGATACTGGATTAGAAATTGTTTGGATAGACACTAAAAAACACTAAAAAACTAAAATGTGTTTGTGTGTTTTTTAGTGTTCCATCTAAACCATTTCTACTCCAGTATCACCAAGGTAAGTGTGCTGGCTATCCCTTCTAATTTAAACCATACTAGATAAAATAGGAATTTTTTAAACGTTAATATTTAAAACTTTCAAATAATTATTTAAAGCACTCAACCCGAAGGTTGGTTGGATCCTCAACAGGTCCAATAGCAGCTGTAAAGCCTAGGTGGCGTACTAAGGAAATTAAGAGTGAGGCAGTTTCCCATTGTTTTCCTCAATGAGCCAGAAGGTATTATTGTACATCAGTCTGCCAAGACCACCAAAATACATATAATAAATGAATATACCATGTAATCAAGTAAAAATAATAAAACTAACTATCGGAAACTTCTAAACTAGCATTTAAAAGTTGACAATATTTAGTTTAGTATTATTCACGAACTATCTGCATAATATTTAGGGGTGGCCGGGACCCTGAACCCTCGGGAAAATGTCGGGAATTTATCCATTCTCATGGGTGGAAAAGCCCCTTTCCGGGCAAGGGTTCAGCGAGAAATAAAGCCAACTTATTGTTTCAGCAGGTAGTACTGGCTCAATCTCTATTGGGGTCATCTTCTTTGTTCTGTAGCAAACTGGGGCGTGGGGGGAGGGGGGGGTGGGTGTATTTTACTGCCTGTGGTGAGACAATGTGCTCTGTCTATCAACAGTTATTTGTTGGGCTCAGCAAGAGAGAGAGAGCTTGAAATATTTCGAGGAGGACAGAGTTATATTATGCTCTACCATATTTTGGGGCATAGAAATAGGGGGGAGGAAGTATTTTGCCAAGGTTAACTATTTATGAGCATCAGCCTGTCCTTTGTTAGCAACCAATAAAGAGTAGAGATTACAGGAGTGTTAAACAAAGAACCTTTAAGGGATGTCAATTCTAGAGAACATTAAAGGGGCTTTAAACAAAGAGGAGTTTCAAGGGGTTTCATACCAAAATAATATTCAAGGGGTTTAAAACTTAGATAATCTTTAAGGGGTATTAGACCTTAAAACATTTAAGGCGTTTCAAACCTAGATAGCCTTTAAGAGGTGTTAAAATAGAGACCATTTAAGAAGGGTACATTTTTTTTTTGCACTCTTCATTTAGGTAGTTAAATATAAAACACCATTTTCAGAAGAGATTAACTAATAAATACAATATATTAAAATTAGTTATTCGCTTTGTATTATTCATTATTTGTTCAAAATTTAGCTATCTGTTTCAATATAAAATGCTATTCACACACCCCTATCTATATTATGTTTTTATGATATATAATTCGTATTAAATTTAATACTGTCATAGATATATTTTTAATCTAAAATTAATCTAACGCATCATTTTTATAATTTCCCGTTCTTGTCCCGATCCCGATATTTTGACTCATTTCCCGTCCCGATATAAAAATGTAATTCCCGTCCATACCTAATAATATTACGAATAATACCAATTTATTAAATTTTTAACCTCGCAGATAAACACAAATACAATTTGAGAACTTTGTTGAGACTATCCTCTTCTAGCAGTACCCCTGGAGTAGGGATAAATGAGTAGGAATTTGAAAGGATTGATGACAACTAGAAAAAACAGACAACTAGAAAAAACAAACTATTTGTTACAAATTGAGGCAGGTGCATTTCCTCTAAATTAAGCCTTCCTAATTCTTAACACATTAGTCTAAATAGTACATAGGCAATAACCCAAACATGTAGTAAGACGCGATGCTAAGAAAAAATTGTTATCACTTACAAAAGTATTTAAGCCCTTAGTATTTTTTTATAACTGTCCAAACAAAGGTTTGATGAGACTTGGTCTCATAGTCTACCCTGACGTTACATCTATAAATCTATGTATGAATACAAATATTAAATATACATAATTTTTTCAGGAGTAAAGAAATTCAAGGATTTAAAGTACACATCACTTTATATAACAAAATAATGTTAACAAAAACAAATGAAAAATCCATGTTTATTAAAATTACTTGATAACACCCTAAATCCATTATTGATTCTATTTACAAATTGCAGATCTGTACCTGTGAAGTTTTCCACAGCTCTCTCATACTCAAATGTGGAGGGATTGTGTTTCGCCAACCACTCGGCAATAGGCCTGTCTTTGAATGAACCAGTCAACCCCAACTCCACTTGGATTTTCCTCAAGGTCTCGGCGTTTGTAACCATTTCAAGCATACCTACAGTGTCAAAGCAAACAAATCTGACATTTTAGTTTACGTGCCTATTATGTTTACAAAATATATTTCATACAAGTTAACAAAATGAAGTATCCAATGGACAAATACTAATTTATGTAGTTCATATTGACATAGTTAACATGCAAATGTGTTTAGTGCCATTATTGGTTGTTATCTCTAGCTATAGCATTTTATTTTAGGGATTAAAATCAATCACGAGTGTGAGTGTTAGTACTTGTAAGAGTATGAAGCGTGTATATCAATAGCATACTTTAAGACACATTGAAAGTAGTACAGAAGGGTAAGGTCTACACACTTACCAGAAAATTGTAGACCTCAAAATTCACAATTAAAACACATAATTGTGTCATTTTTGGGATACATCAGTCCCCTTCTTCTGTAGGCTCTTTACTTTTTATATTGAACAAAGGAGATAATTATTATTGCTGAATGCAAGTACTAGCGCTGGTTTGGTTGATTGTTGAGATAGAGAAGGTGAAAGGCAACTGTAATAAGTTGCTAAATAGCACACGGAGAAAAACTACTGCTTTGGACAACTCAGCCCCATGAGGACAAATGAGTTAATTGAATAAAGAAGTAGCAACTCCAGTCTAGAAAACTGCTGACCATATTACACCCTCTATGTGCAAATGTTAGCATTATCATTGCTAATGTTGGTGGATGCTTGTTTGCAGGCTCACTGCATGGAGTTTATTACTAACATTATTTAACATTTTAGAAAACATTCTAATATAATAATTTAAGTAGGGAGCATTACAATACAAAATAATAAGACTTGAAAATTGATGTAATAATAATAATAGTTTAATGTAAACAATGGACAAAATTAGTGAAAATTCACTAAAAATTTATAAAAAGATTTTGCAAAACAGATTAAAGTCGAATACAAAGTTGACTAGTGTTAAGATCTTTTGTAAAAATTCAAGTGACCTGGCGGTCTAGGGGTAAGGTGTCAGACTTCTATGCTGGGGGTCCGGGGTTCAATCCTCGGTCCCGGCACAGATTTATCTGATTGCCAAACCCTTCCTTCACCTCTGACAAGACGTGTATTAATCACAACTTGTGAATGTGAGGAATGCCAGGCCTCCACCGTGGTTCGGATTCCACGTTAAACTGTAGGTCCTCCATTTCATCTCACAATCACCTTACCATTAAACATTAGCGTAAGTGCGTATAACCCGAACGGTTAGTAAGACGCAGTGCTGCTGCTGATGATAATGATGATTAATAAATAATAATAATAATAATAATTATTATTATTATTATTTTGTAAAGATTGGAATTTAGAACTTTAGATAAAAAAACAATTTTGACATTCAATAACATTATAAATTTAAATAAACATAAGATCAAATGTGCAATAAAAACTGACAAGTGAGAAAATGTTAAGAATCTAAAATGATTGATCAACATAATATGTAAAAACTTTAAATGTATTTATGAAGACCTTGTGATTAAACAATTAATGATCAGTTATAATGAAAATAGTTAACTTATTGGTACACTTTACACAAGTTAAAAGTGTAGCATTAAGACATGTCAAAACCAGAAGCTAAATTGCATATTGAATGTTACATGTAAATATAAACGTCATTCTATATAAACAATAAATGTTGATAAAAAGTCATAAAAATACAAATATATAAATTTTTAAGTGAAGGAATGAAATTGAAAGAATAGCTAATCATAAAATATAAAGTTTTTAGAATTAGGATTTATTTTCTTAATTTGATGTAAGGCGGTGTGTAAATTCAATGTATTATTTGAATTATAATCCCTTGATCCTTGTTGTCAATGTTGGTTGAAGACAAGCTGTTGAATTTAATTCAACATGTTTCGGTATTTAAATACCAGCTTCAGGAATACTAAAAGACAAAATAAAGAAAAATTAGATTTAATAAAATATATTAGTTAAGTGAAATAAAATAGTAATGAAATTGGAATATTAAAAATGTTGATAGAATTAGATTAATATAAATTATAAATATAAGCTTGAACAATCAATTATACACGTTTCTGAAGAAAAAAATGTTAACTGTTTATATCATGATTGTTAAAGTGAATGGAGTGACCACATGCAAGATGTAAGAAATAACTGGAAATGGCTGTAGAGTTCAAGAAGGTTTGGTACCATGGTCTAAAATGTTGTAAGTGTGGAGTGCTGAAGTGATTTGAAAGTTATTGAAAATAAATAATGGGGATGGATAGAAACAAATGGGGAGGATAAAAGTAAAGATACAATGTCTTCTCAACACTGGCCTGATCAGGTCTTTTCTACACTGGAAGAAAGAGCGGAAAGAAGAGCAAAAAGGAGATTTTAAAATGAAGTTTGGAAGAGTAGGTGGAAATATAGAAACTATGGATTTGTATGTGTCTATGCAAATAATTAATAGTGTTTACAATAATTTTGTTTTCAAATTGTAACTGTTCGTTGATTATATTTTTCTTATTTAACTAAGCTGTTTGAATAAAAAAATTCTTTGCTGTGTTCAATATTTTACCTTTGTGAGATTGTTGAAGAAGTTTCATACATTTGTTAGTTGGTTTGGGTTGGATTTTTTTAAATGTTCTGTGAATTTTGATTTAGTTCTATTGCATTTGAATTCAGAAATGTGTTCTTTATAACAAAACCTTAAAGGGCGCCCATTTGATCTACATACATATTTTATTATATTTCAAAGTTAGTTTGTAGATTCCAGATTTATTAAATTGGTCATTTTTATATAGGTTGCTGTTATTTTAATGTTTTTTTTTATATTGTTGTTAGTTGAAAAAACTATTTTTGGATTATGTTTTTTGTTAATATTTGCAATAAGATTTGTTTCAGGACCTGTGTAATTGAATTTTATCCATTTTGAAGGTTTGTGATCAGAGCTTTGAGAAAGATTGAAAAAAGTGGTTGATAATTTGTTGGATATTTTTTATTTTTGCTTTTGAAGAATTTTATACACTGTTGAGTGAGAATATCCATTGCTTAGGGCAAGTTGTTTTATTATATTTAATTCAATTTTATAGTTTTAGTCAGTAGAATATGGAGAAGTCTGTGAATGAGACTATAGATGGATGCTAGTTTGTGAGAAGTGGTACTATAGCATCAGTATGGGTTGGTTTTCTGTAAATTTTGTATATGAATTTGTTTGGATTGTATTGCAATGCATTGTGATGGTGAAGCCAAGATAATTTTGAATGTATTTTTTTGATAGTAACGTTGAGGAATGAATTGTAAATGTTTTTCTCATAAGTAATAAAAATATCATCAAGATATTTCCAATATAATTTGATGTTGAGGATGTTATTTAATGTGTTTTAAATTATTGGGTCATATTTTTGCAAACATATTNCTCCCCTAGCTAGATCATCTCCTTGAAGGTAGAATATATTATTGAAATGAAAGTAGTTTTGGTTATTTTAGAGATTTGATTGATATATTCAGTGGAAAAATTATTATAATTGAGTATTTCTTTTATGATACAAATAGTTTCATGAACAGGCACATTCGTGTAGGAGTTGGAAATATCTAATAACAAGAATTTGGAATTCTTATTCAAGGAAATTGATTCGAGTTTTTCAGTTAAATGTATTGAATATTTGACGTTTTATTCATTAGGTAAATGGAGATTGAATTCAAGATTTTAGTTATTTTTTTGTATGCTGAGACAGTTTGGTAATTGACAAGTGGTCTGATTGGAATGTCTGTTTTATGTATTTTGGGTAGTGATGTATATGTAGTCTGAGCTTGGGGGTTCATGTTGAAAAATTTGAAAAGGTCCTTGGGTTCAATAATTAATGGTGAATTTTTTTAAAGTTTTTTTTATTTGTTTGTAGGATCAGTCTTTAGTTCAGTGATATTATTTTTTGAATAAAATCAAGTTTTTTGATTTAAGTTTTCATTTTAAAATGTGGATCTGTTTTTGTAAATTTGAATTATTTTCAATTTTTAGGTTGTGATTGATGATAATATTATTTAAATGTGTAGCTATTAAATGTCTAGTTTGGTTTTTGCCACCTGAAGTTGATTGGTTAATGGCATCTCCACTATCAATTATCAGAGAATGCATTTTTTGTTTGATGGATGGTTGTTTTAAATTGAATTTGTATCCCTTGTGAAGTATTTCTTTGTTTGTGTCATTGAGTATGAATTTATAAATATTGATAAATCTAGGATAGAATTGGTATTTATAATTATTTATTAGAAACTGGCTGTCTGGTTTGTTGGTGTTGTATTATAGTGTCTAGTTTTTTTAAATTTAAGTTTTGGTATTTACTTGGGAAGGATCTAATTTTCTCATTAATAATGGCTAAGGCATTGTCTAATATTAGAGGGTGAAGAATGCTTGATAATTGAAGATGTAGTTACTAACAGAAGAAAAAGAAGGAAAAAAGAAGAAAAATGTATGCAAAAATACCCTTAATAATCATTATTACTTCAGGATTTACTAGTCTCTTATATTTTACTTTTTGACCATTAATTTATATTCTTCTGTTTTATTATTATTGTTTATTAACTTTTTTTTTGTGTTTATAAATACATGACTTTTTAATTTAGGTATCAGAAACAGTATTTACAATATTTAATTAAAGTGACATGCCTCAATGATACACTTTTAATAAATAAAGTGTACCAATGGGGTGATAGTTTTATATTATAACTCACCATATATTACTAATTCTAATGATTTGAAAATATTAAATTCTATATTTTCAATTTCCAATCATTAGTCAAACTTTACAAATCATTTTATCTTGTTCATTTATTCAAACATTTCTAATTGTCTTTGTAATTTAAATCAATTTTATTCTATATTTTATATTTCAATTAGGAAAATATTGTCAAACAGCAAATCCTATCAACATAATTTTTCATGAGAATTTTGTCAATTCTTTTTTATAACTGTTCATGAACTTTTAATGATTCAATCGATATTATTTTGCATGAAAACCGTTTTGTATATTAATTTTTAAAGTCTTATTATTTCTTATTGCAACTCCTTATTTAAAATATTTAAATGTTTTCTAAAATGTTATTATTTGTTAAGATTAAATTTATAGCATTGTATTCACTAATTTCTTATCGGTTATTATTTTGAAAATAAAATTAAAATGCAAAAGACAAAAGAAACAGTTTAAGTCAGCTGTGACGACATACTGTGGGATTCACATTAGAATGTAAGCATACAAGGGGTCTTTTTAGTACTTGAATTTTGAGTTCTAGCCAGAATATCTAAGAGCAGATTGGGTTATAACTTGACATCTTTATAGGCTCGTCAAATTAAAACTCACACAACATCAAATTTAAACTCACACAAGCCTATTTCTGTGCTGTAGTCTGTTTGTTAATGGTTTACTTATTATATAATTAATTTTAAGCCTGTGCGGGAATTACATTTTTACTTCGGGACTCAACTGAGTTAGTATGCCGAGTTAAATCTTATGTTTTAGTTACTAAACCTCTCACAAAAAGCACCAGTGGACTTCAGATTATTAGTTTATCCACCTTTTACTATCATCTATGATTCAAAGTGAATAGATGCCATTCCAAATAGTAACGTTAACCTAAAAGATGTGTCTCTATGTACATAGGTGTGGTGGAGGTGTATTTCAAGAATAATTTTACACTTAAAAGTCACTTTTACTATTATATTTCCGTAAACACACATTTTCCTTCCTTCCTTCAGTGATAAATATCACCATCGAGTAGCCTAATGTGGTTGTTATCAATTTCAATGAGGCTCAGTTGTATTGAGTAGTTGTAAAGAGGAACGTTGAGAAATATAATAAACCATAACAAAACAGACAATAATGTCAATCTGGCAGCTTGAGAGCCACATAAATGGGCGCGTGTGTGCCTCACCTCTTTTGTGCCCAGTGGGTACACAAGCAAATGTAACCATCTTGAGATCCAAGCCATCCTTCAACCATAACTTGTCCATGATGCGAACCATTTGTATCACCAGCATATCTTGTTGAAGGTCATCTCCCACCTACCAAAATATTCAAACTTTACAATTCGTATCACAGAGCTATGAGCTTCAGGAGAAGCTCGCTTGAGCTACACTCAAATTAAAAACCCTGTATCTCACAGACCTCTAATTGTTTTCAAATGTTAGTATGGTTTTTGACATTGTGTTTCCCAAATCATTTGGTTTGTATGCATGAACTAAGCTATGATGTTTGGAACTAGGACGACTGAATTTAAAGGATGTTTATCCACAGTTGGGTAAAGAGAAAGTGAAAATTCATTTATGGAAAAACAAACAAAAAAACGGTAAACAAAGCGAGGCTTTGAACAATGACCTGCCCGTCATCAAAAAGGTCCAGTATATTGCAAGAGTAATGCCTCAGACCATTTGACCAACGAAACAGGTTAGTATTTGTGTAAAACAGGGTTGCCAGACTCAATACCCTCGATTCTTAATGGTATCAAAAGAATTAAGAACTGATCTTAATATTACAAATTTCGATACTTCAATTCTTAGCTCTAAAGGAAAGTATTGGCAACCAAGCAAAACAGCAACATTCAGAATGAATTTTGTGAATTTAAGATAGTTATATTTTTGAAAGTTATTTATTGCACTTTTTAAAAAAAATTTATTCATAAATATTCGATTCAGTGAGGCTTTATTTGTAGGTAAAAATCCTTAATGACTATTGTAGTTCTTAATTATATTATTAATTATTTATTATAAGCATTAATACTTGGTGAAACAGATATTTTTCTTTGTCAAAATTAATTGTTTTTATTAGTCTTAATCTATTTTGGTTTTTTTTTTCTGTGCTATTAAGTTGAATAAGAATCTTTTCATGCGAAATTGTTTTCTTGAAAAAAATAATGAAATAGGAAATGTTCAAGAATCAAAAAATTAAGGTGGAAGTTAAGAATCGAAATTGAGAAAAACAGCTATCGTGACATCCCTATCATTAAATAATTATGTCAAGTATTGTAACCTTGAAGATGGCCGGGATGATTCCCGTCTCCGCACTGAGGAAATTGATCTTGAGTGGGAGAGTATTTGAAGGAAAGTATGAGCAAGTGCGCACTTGTACTCCCACCACTTCCAAGCTAGGGCTCAGAGGAAGACAAGTAGTGGAGTCCTCGAGACTGTGGTGTAATATCTCCATCTCTTGCATTAGCACTTTCAGGCGCAAAGATTCCTTGGTAGTCTTCACACTCCTCGCCACCTCGTATAGATTCTAAACATATTATTTTACAGTAGGTCATCAACTAGACAACTTCACATTGACAATGTTGCGAGTTCTTGACAAACTAGCTATATATATAATATATAAAATGCTGCCAATTACCATTTCAGAGTACAGAGGGTACATGAGATAGTAGAGGAAGCAAGGATGAGATGGTATGGACACACAATGAGGATGGAAGGGGAGAGGATTTCAAGAAGATTAATGAATATGAAGTACGTAGGGAAGACACCGCAGGAGAAATCAAGGAAGAAATGGGGGGAACAGATAGCAACAAATGTGCAAGTGAGAGGAGGAGAGTGGAAGAAAGTTCAAGCAGCAGAATTGTGGAAGGACAGAGGGAGATGGAGGCATTTTACTAAACAGACCCGGCCAAAGACTGAAAACAGTTCATGATGATGATGATGATGATAAAGCTGCCTAGTTTAATAAATGAGGCTGTTAAAATATTAAAAATAGGAAATTTTCTTCCTATTTTCATTTAAGACAGATAAATTCCAAGCAAATAAATATTTTACAAAAAAATAATAGTTAAATCCAATTAAATATAAGGGTGAGGTATTTGAATCCTAGAATCCTTAAGAATATTCAATATTAAAAAAAAAGTTCTGTTTCTTTCCAATTTTGAATTGTAATTTGTTTTAGAGCCCTTATACTGTTTAATAGTGGTTTAGCCCAACACAACCATAGGACAAACCTAACAACCGGTATTAATAATTTACAAATAAATGACTGCCCCTAATATATTTCCAATATTTAACTCTAAAGTAATTCATTTACAATTAAATGACTGAACCTCAAGTTTTACCAAGCTTATAACGCTACAATAATTAATTTGCATTTTAATGACAAGCTCTACCCAAAGTAACTACAACTAATCCCCCCCCCGCCTCTACTTTCTCCTTTTCGTAAATGGCCAAAACGTAATTTAGAAACAGACAGAAATAAATATTTAATCAAAAAGGGTTTTTAGCTTACATTTAAATACCATTTTAAACTAGTGACCAAATTCAATATACCACCAAAGAGTGTCATTCCCTGACCACTCAACATACATATTTACGTCCAGTACGCCAGAGAAGGATCACGCACGCAAAACTAATGATATGGAGAAACAAGGATCATGTGTGGAGGGGAGGTATGGCATGAGGAGGCGCTGGATTCCTGCGCACCTTGGGTTCTAAAGGCATAGAACATTCCACAATGGCAGAGATCTTTCTCTAAGCTTGTAGATGGTACTTGATTGAAGTACCGAAAGAGTCAGGTCTTGCAGAGAACTTCAATCTACTATGCAAGGTTCTAGTGGCCCAGTCCATGAAGATGCACCTCAAAGTTGGGAGATTAAGTTTAGCAGAGAATGTTGAGATAATAGTGCGGTGAGCAAGGGTGGTATCCCTTTAGGTGAGTATTAAGCAAAAAGTTGTGCTATACTACAAATAGATAAGAATCTATTCAATACAATCCTAACTGGAAAACAAAATTATAGGTCAACAGTGAACCTTGCAGTCCAACAAAGATAACAGTTTACTCTCTAAACATGAAGAAGCTGCCTCTGGTAATGAAAGTTTGTATTTAAAAATGTTTTATCTAATCCAGCATCACTCAAGTAAGAGTGCTGGCTATCCCTCCTAGCTTAAATCATGACTTAGCCTGGTGCTCTAATCCAAAAACATAAGATATTTTTAATCCTTGACATGTACTACTTTAGAGCTCACAATATTGTGAGTGAAATCTTATTTAATTCAATGTCTGAGATGTTCAGAGACATCAGCATGAATACTCAAATTAACATGTTTTTAGTTTTAAGTGCATGCCCTACCTTAACTAGAAGCTGTTGAGACAAGAAGCGCTGTCTGAGGGATTCTCCTGTCATGGCTAGTAGTGCCCTAAGCATGAGCTGCAGCCGACGGTGATATCGAGCTTCACTTAGGCTCACATCGTCCTCCCCTCTGGACTCCGACGAAGAGTTCTGGGACAGATACAATGACGATTATTAGTGAACATGAAAACTAACAAAATAACTTGTCCGCAGTTTAAAAGAGTAAAAGTGCTTTAAAGATGTTTAACTCAAGGTCTGTCAAGAGGTCACATTTTCATATTCAAAGTAAAGACAAAATTAAAATTGAAAAGTCAAAAGAAGTGTCCAAAAAAACCCACATATATTTGAACTTTCATTTCTTTTGGTTAAAATAATAGCCAAATATAAGAAAAGGTATTCAAATCAAAATAAAAACTCCCCAATTAATTAATGTAATAATTTTGAAAGGTATGACCAAAATCTAGTTGTAAAAATGCAGAAAATGCTATATAATAGATGGTACTAAAAAAACTCTTTACATGAAAAACAAAATACAAAAATATCGGGGGAAAAAAAGTTCCCTTTGCTCCAAATTATATAATACTTTTTTAAAGTTTACAAAAGGTTATTTTCTCAAAAACTGGACTTTTAATTTTTTTATGTATAAAATATTTTTAAAACTATTTTTGAAAGTTTGCAAAAATTTGTACACCCAAAAACTGGATTAAATTTTTTTTTTAATATTTTAACTGATTCAAGACAGAGGTATACAATTTATTAAAACAATATAAATCTTTTGTTTTGACTGTGAAGTGAATTTAACTGAATTTTTAATATGTAAAAAAGGGACAACGATAGATTCTCACTATTTCAAAAATTATAAAAAATAACAAACTTTCAGAACAAGATATAATTTAATATATATACTAACCTATAAGTTTGTTTATTTAAGGCAAAAATATGGTAAATCCATCATCCTAAAAACCATCCAAAACAAAAAGCCAAGTGACACGCTTTCAGTATCCACTTAGTTTTAAATAACCTTATGGTAAGTACAGTAGTCTCGGAAACTCGACACTCGATAACTCTACATTCCGTGTAACTCGACGCGCATGTGCACACAGTTGTTGGCGCTAGTCATTCAACTGTATTACCTCTCAGTTTGTTTGTATAACTCGAGTGGAACAGTCGTGCTGTGATGTTTTCACAAGTGCTGTGTTTATTTGTTTTCCAATCCAGTAACGTGTTATTTGAATAAATACAATTTTATATGTACAGTACAGTACTGTACTGCATTTCTGTATATTACACATATGTTTATACACCTATATATTAACACATACTATATTGTACTGTACGTTTATTACTGTACTGTATAATACTAAAGTATGGGACAACTGTACCTATAATATTTGATACTGTACTGTGATTCATCCTTGTTTAGTAAACATAACATAGTCAACATGCATCTTATGCAAGTGCATTCGTAAAACTCGACACCATCTCAGTCCACATTAGGTCGAGTTTCCAAGACTCGACTGTAGTAGGTAAAATTAATAAGGTATTGAGATTAATTACGACTAGTTGAGTAGTCAATTTGTAAGTAAGCTTGGTTTAGTTTGACATGCCTTCAGTATCCACATTAGTTGCTGTTTCTCTCACATTATATTAGGCTATTAAATAACTTTCAATCAGATACATTTTCATAGACGTTTTAAAAGCTGGTACGGTAAAACCTTTTATTACATCCATCATACAATAATATCTATTATACATTCCAAGTTCCAATACACAACATAGACGCGATAGACCTAACTATACTATATTATGGTTAAATCATTATAGTATTAAGTGTTTAAATAAATATTAAAATACAATTATGATGTGAAAATTAAAATTAGTTTTACTAGATAAAACTTTTTTTTTTCTAGATTAAAATTTCAAAATCAATACTTACTGTTATCGATTCTTTTTAACGATACTAGTACAGTACTGATATTTTTCTTCCGATACTTTTAATGAGTACAGTATCAATACTTTTCTTTCAATACCACACCCCTACTCCCAGCCCACCACTCTCCCTCCTTCACCCTCCCACAAAACTCTCCTCCCTGCACCCTAAACCCACTCCTCTCTCTCTTGTGCATATCTCACGAGCCTCTCTATTTACCGTGTGCCAGCCTCTCTCACGCACACACACGTCTTTCTTTATTGAACTCGCAGTTCTGCAGAAAGTAATTGAACTTGCCTATTTTCAACCATTTCCTTTTTCCCTCTTCCATGTATAAATAATGTAGGGTAGAAAATATCTTCATCCTTCGCTCATCTTTCAAGGCCTTGTCATTATTTAACCCCCTTCCTATTACCCCAAGTTAGTGGAGTTTCTTTCCAGCTTATTATGCCTCACCTATTGCTGGCATGGGTATTCCCCTCCCATTTAATATTATAAAGGAAGTTTTATCACCCCCACCACAAACAATATTCAACAGACTTTCGGACTTGCTCTCACTGTAAACATAAGGGTTAGTGAGAATTTAAAGATATAAAGTACAAACAACTATTCGAGCTTGGTATTCGGCAGATCGAATTCAATATTCGGCCAATCACTATCCAAAATTTTGAATATTCACAGACTCCTAGTAAATACACTACTTATGTTACCAACTACCTGTGGGAACTGGCCTGGTAATGTCTGCACCAACAGCCAATAGAGATAGTGAGCCACACGAGGCGAGGCAAGAGCTCTTCGGAGCAGGAACTCTGCAAGAGGAGATGCTTCCCAAGTTTCGTGCTTCAGCGCTTGAACAAACTGCGGCAGGAAATCAACCAGCTCATCATTGCGTATGGCTTGAATCCACGATACGGCCATTGATCGAACCTCTGTATCCGGAAAACTGAAATAATATATTAAATATTGAGCATCAATAAGACTTTCCAAATCTGTAGGTTTGAACATTTATTTCAAGGTCTGGTTTTAAACAAAGTAAAAATGGTGTAAATGGCTGAATTGAATTAACCATTGAATAGAGTATACAAGGACAAGGCCTACACACTTACCAGGAAATTGTAGGCCTCAAAGTTTACAGTTAAAACACAAAAAAACACATAATTATGAAATTTTCTGGGTTAATCAGTCCCCTTCTTCAGCATAAGAAAGTAAAACAAAGACTGGACTAAGGCAACATGATTAGAGGTTGATCAATGTTACTTAGATTATATTGAATGTTTCTTGATTAACAAAAAAAGGTTTAAGGCTTGGATTCTGCCGTTGCCTGTTCAAACTTGTGTCTTTACTTTTGGTAAATGGATAGAATGTATTTATATTATATTGAATTATTAAATTATCTGTTATTATTGGGTAAACACGGTCTGTACAAAAAGTTCCTGAACTTTTTTTTTTCAGGCTTATCTACAACTTATTTAGCTTTGTCACCTTCAAAGTACATCCCTTCTCGGTTGATACACAACTCTCAACACTTTCCACTTCTTGAAGCAGTCCTGATAGGCGTTTTTTGAGATAGCGCACAGGTCTGCCTGCGATTTTTCTTTAATGTCTTTGAATGTGTCGAATTTTCGTCCTTCCAAAGTAGATTTTAGTTTTGGGAGCAGGAAAAAGTAAGCCGAGGCTAGGTCAGGTGAGTAGGGAGGTTGGGGAAGCAGAGTGGTCTCTGTTTTGGCGCATGAGTCACGAATCAGTAGTGATGCGTGCAGGCACATTGTCGTAATGGAGGAACCAGGACTTGTTTTTCCACAACTCGGGCCTTTTTATTCTGACATTTTTTCCCAGACGTCTCAGAACTTTAAGATAATACCAACAATTTACTGTCTGTCCCTCTGGGAAAAATTAATAATGAACACCACCCTCAAAGTAAAAAAAACCCCATCAGCATGACTTTCATGTTCGACCTGACCTGCTGCGCTTTTTTCGCTATCAGAAATTTTTTTTCCAACCCACTGTGAAGAATGGATTTTTGTCTCAACATCGTAGCCATTTCTTAAGTACAGCTCTTTTCCTCTTCATTTTTTATCCTCCCCACCCTTATTCTTCTTTCTTGTCTTACTACCTTTCTCCTACATTCCCACCCCTTTATGTCTGCCACCAACAACCTATGGTCCCTATCTAAGTACACACTTGATATTACCTTGATGTTTAAGGTCTGCCTTTTCATTTCTTCATCCAGGAGAAAGTAGTTTATCAGCGACTGTTGCTCCCCATCCCAAATGTATCTAGTGATTTTATTGCTTTCTCTTTCCTTCGTATACCAGTTGTTTGCCACTTTCATTTTATTTCTTGCTCAAAGCTCCAACAGTCATCTACATTCCTCGTTTCTCTCTCCCAATCCCTCCTTCCCTAACACCTCCTCTCTTTTTCCCTATTTTTGCATTCAGACCGCCCATTACTATCCGACACTCCTTTCCCAAATGTCTTTCTAGGTCTTCCTCAAACTTGCCTTTTTATTCTGCTGGGGTCCCCACTCGTACACTTGGATCACCTTCACCTTTTTCCTCTGTCATTAATTGTCAGCTTCATTATTCTATCGTTCATCCCTACTTCCTCCACCTGCAGCCCTTCTCTCACTAAGAAGCCTTCTCCGTCTCTCCTCCCTCCATCACTCCCCATCCAATGTAGAATGAAGCCATTCCTTATTTCTCTCATGCTGCTCCCTCTCCACTTAGTCTTGCTCAGGCCCAGGACATACAATCTTCTCTCGTCCATCAAATCCAAGATCTATTCCACTCTTCCAGTCAGTGTTCCAATGTTCAGAGTCCCTATACGTAGCTGTTTGTAAACAATTTTTCCAATCCAGTATTTTACTTTATTTTAGGTAGTATGGGTTTTTTCGGCCACCAGCTTACAAGCCTGTCGTGGCCTACATCTGAGTATCAGAGCTGCTGCTTATGGTTCCTACAGGTAGACCTTCTCTTGGTGGTAGCCCTCTGTAACTGAAGATATGGGTGCTGATAATGACTTAGCTCACTGTCACTCTCAGCCAAATGGCCAGACCATGTTCCAAGTTTGTTTTGTCCCTGACCAGTCTCCTGTCCCTCGTCTGCACCTGACCTGGTTTCCACTAGGGTTCAACCCAACCTCCAGCCAGGTTACTCAGATCCCGGGTTACACCACTTGGCGGTGAGGTCAGGAATGAGTATGGGAGGTTATGCGGAACTCATTAAGTAAGCTCCATGTATTGCGCGTCACTACCCTGTTAGTGTCTTGTCTAAGAAAGAAATTTTAGGCTGCGTTGAGTTTTATTAAGGCTGTTTATTGGAAAAAAGTGTGGCTTATTTTCGGGCCAATACGATATACTAGTATTCAAATAAAGAGAGGATGGAGCACCTTTGATATAAACAATACATCCGTTTGAGATTGAATTCCAACTTCTTAAGTTAAAGTCTGGGATAGAAACCACTACATGAAACATATCCTTCTGATAAGGTGGAATGTACAAAATATAAAGTCAATTCTCTAATGAGATGTAACCATTTAGTATGATGATGAAATTATTAGAATAATTTTACCTGAACAGGAAAGAATAAAAATCAAGAGTATAATTCCAGAAAATAATACCAAATTGCATGTACTTTAATAATGATTATTATTTACTAAAAAGGAGACCAAGAATAAATAGCTCACAAAACTCAAAGATTAATTATAATGTTTTCAGAATGTTTATTTAACTAAACATTGAAAAGAGAATAAAAGGGCAAGGCCTACACACCAGAAAATTAAAGCCTACATGTTGAACTTCAATATTTGGTTTAATAAAGCCATTTGGCGCCATTTTACCTTTGCTTACATACCTAGAATGTTTATTGATTTACTCTACAAGTAGATATATTGTGTTATCTTTTTAAATGTCTTATGTAAGTGACTTGTAAGGTCCAATTATTTTTAATGGCCCTAAAAAAAGTTCCACTGTCTGTGATTAAAGTGTTCCGTTACCAAGGCAGTAGCAGCTGCAAGGCGCTGACGGGAGGAAGAGGACTCCAGCTGTGCAGCATAGCGTGAAGGTCACTGAGACACGCCCAGTCCCAGCTGTGCGCGGCCAAGAGGACCTTGGGCAGAGCCTCAGGCTTTTGGTGCAGGTAGTGTCGCTTCTCCCACAGAACTTCTCTGTCTTCCACAAGCGGCCTGGAAGCAAATATAACTAATTATTGTCTATCATCAGATCTCCAATCATTGACCAAGAACAAGCAAGTGTGTTGAGTAGAGCGAAACATTCTCCACAAGTATAAAGTTTATAGATATTATTTAGAATCTGATTTTATATATATATATATATATATATATATATATATATAAATAAATAAACATGGCAATAACTAGTTTTATACAAATGGTGTGAATTATCTTTTGATGAAGCTACAATCGTGCACTTGGGCACATACTTCAATCTAATTATATATATTTTTCTAAAATAGTTTTCCACTCCTCCTCCAAGGAAATTTGGATACACTACCTCAAAATTAAACCTTCCTCATCCCTAGCTCATTAGTGTAATTAGTACTTATGTGTATAGTCTGTATATGATGTAAGACACAATGCTAATATATATATAATTGTAATTTTTTTCACCACATCTTCGGGCTAGTTCATGTTATACCCCTACAATAATTATGCTAGTGAAAAAGGGATAAGGAAGGTAAAGAGGTTTAGAGTAAATGTACCCGCATTTGTGTGGTGGGAGATTGAAACACCATCAAGGGGGGAAAAACCTCTGTACACAAAATTGTTCCGGCCACTTCTTCTTATAGCTACGGCCACAATAGACTAAAAGAGGGTGGATAGAATCTAGGGAATTTATTATAACAAAAATTAGAAAATTTGCAAGCTTAAGAAATATTAGAATTATTTATTCAAGTTAAACAACAGAGCTAAACAAAAAATGACATGGCCTCATAAGGCAAACTGAAGAGTGTTGAAAAACATATAAATATGGCAGAGACTGCACTTACGCAGTACATTTGAGAGTATACTTCACAATATCAAAATAAATTATTCATTTATATGAATCAATCTGGAAGAGACCCATTAATAAACAAAATCGTTAATATTATAATAAAGAGCTTAAAGAGCCTCTTTTAAACGGTTAACAATGCGCCTGAATCTCCATTGTGAATTCAGACTACACAAATTTAAATTTTAAGATTAAATTTAAATATCAATTCTGATATTTATAAAATAGTTTAAACCTCTAAAACCATACTATAATAACAAAGGGCTTAAAGAGCCTCTTTTAAACAGTTAGCAACACGCCTGAATCACCATTGTGAATTCAGACTAAATAAATTTAAATTTAAATATCAAATATGATATACATAAACAGCACAAAGGTTTGACTTTTCGACATAATTCAAACTTTTGTGGTTCTATTACTATGACCACTTTTGAAGTAATCGACAATATTCCGACTTGTTAATATTTAACATCATAACAAAGAAATATTACATTTGAATCAGTAAATGTTAAAGTTAAAAACTTATAAACTAACAAAAATAAATTACTTTAATATTTTCTTCAAAGAAAATATGTCTACAAAATATTACCTATAAAAGAAACATTATCAAATTTTAAAGTTCAAACAATTATTGGTAACCACAAGAGCAATAGAAATTTATATTTAAACTAAATAATTAAAGCTAGAAAAAGAATCAAAAGTGTCTACCTATTAACATCTCTAAAAAATTACAAAGAGACTAGAGCCCAAGTGGCAAAAGGAAACATTAAGTGTTTCATAAACAAATTTACTTTCAAAAATAAATCTACTAGTGAGAAATTACAAACACCTACACTGAACGATTTCAATCCCATAATTAATCTAAGTGTTCAAAACAATTAAACCCATTAGAGGTCATTTAAATTTTAAATAATCATTCAAATATATAATGTTTATATAATGCCATCCTGGAGCAATTACGTCCAAGTCCAGACAAGGACCTCTCGCGGTTGTGTCGGATATAATAATTAACTATGCTTATGCTAGCTGATTATTTCCAAGTCCAGAACAGGCCTTCTCGTGGAAGTGTTGGATATAATAGCCAATCATATTTGCTGAGTTCCCTCGTTATATAGGTCTATTTGATGGGTAAGGAGGTGGGAGATTTTCATATTAAAATTATAACGCCACACGGTTAACACGTGCTAACAGCACTCTCTTGCTAGCAGCTGCCAAAACTTGGCTCGACACCAAGTCACGTATGCCGGACACCTGGTAAGTTGGCTGTTGAATCTAGCTACATCCATTAAGTCAGGTACACCAGACACCTAGTTAGTTGCAGTTCAACTAGGCTCGTTCCCAAGTCACTTAAGCCGGGCATCTGGAGTCGGCAGTTAAACTTGGCTCGTACCCAAGTCACATACGCCGGACACCTGGTGAGTTGGCTGTTGAATCTAAGTATGCCCATCAAGTCACATACATCAGACACCTGGTTAGTTGCAGTTCAACTTTGTGATTGGCCCATTTGTTGCCCGGCCGGGCCAATCAGTGCATTTATGGCTACCTCTATTGGAACATGTGGTTGCTTCATCATTCATAGCTTGTTAGGACTTCTCTTCATTATAGAATTTGATGTGAACAGGTTGGTCATGGAGCTCGTGCTAAGTCAGAAGATACAATGAGTGAGTAAAGCACATATATTAGACATAGTAAGTTTTGTAATCTTTGATATTGCAGGATGACTATAAGTATCGGCATTATTCGGAGTGGGTAGTATTCAAGTAAACTAGCTAGTCTTGCTAGTGTTACTATTGCAGGATGTTATATGTATTGGTTTATTTGTGATATTAGCAATACAAGCTAATGTTACAAAACCAAGAATCAAACTTTGATCTTGCCCCATGTCAACTGTAACCAGTCTAATACGAGAGTAACGTGACAATTTCCCTCTTTAAAAGAGCATTTTTCAGGTGATTTTATGCGAGACAAAGTTTAAATGATTTAATATAATCAAAGCCATACAATCTTTACACTTGGAAAGAAGATCAAGAGTTTTATTAGTAAATTGGCCCAGGGCTATGAAATGTTCTAATTTTAGTTTCTCGGCCCTTCATTAAATATCTGCCTACGCGTATTTATATTTCACTGCTCTTATTTTAACTCGATTGCTAAACAGTAAATTGAAATTAGATCCCAACTTCAATATCTTCTCAGTTGTGGAGAATTCACTATCAGAAAATGGTGCCCGAATAGTGCAAAACTATTGGCTACAGTTCCTCCTTCAATACAGGAAACCCAACCTGCCTTAATTAATGGGGACAGTGACACTGTAAGGATCCTTTGACTTATTTGGCGACCTACCAGTGATCAATTTCAGATCACCAGTGGAAATTTGTCCCAATTCATCATTGAAAGGGGAGTGATTACAAAATGCTACATTTTGTCAAAGATCCCCTCTATCTTCGATCCTTTATCGAGTCTATTCAAATTATTTATGCAAAGACTATGGCAAGACGGCTCTAATTGGTATGATCTGTTAATACCAACACTCTTGAAGAAATGGCAATGTATTTTAAATCAATTTCCTACAATCATGGAAATCAGTATAATTAGACTCGTGCTTTCTCAAGGAGTACCCAAGAATATTCAAATCCATGGTGTGATGAAATAGATATTTCATTTCATAATAATTCCAATCAAAAGTTCCCACCCTTAATATATTTCAAATTGATAAATAGTTTCAGAATATAAAGCTCAATGCATCCACATGAGTCTTCTCACACACCATCATATTATGGCGGTAAAGTAGTTCTAATTGAATACAAATTGTAAACCAACCTAATATGAAATATTACCAACATCTTTCAGTATGAGCCGAGGCCTGCGCATGCGCACAGCATTCTGCTTTACATTTAAATAATTTTTATTTTGGATTTGAGTTGTTTATATTTTTTATACCCCCTATTTTTTCCGTTGGCTGAATTAACTAAACTATATTTTATTTAGGTTACTGTAACTTATTCACACAGCAAAAACAATGAATATGTCCAAGATAACATATCATTATTGTGATATTGTATACTCTAGGGGCTATCTGCACAGAACTGCGTTCAGTAATTAGATGTGTATTTTAATTTATTTGTAATTATGTAAATTCTGGTTTATTATGACAGTGTAGTAGGCCTAACAATAAAATATATCTAACCAACTTTAACATTTAAAACTTTAATTCAAATTTTTATTCAACAAACCTACTACTATCATGAAATGTATAAAAGTGGCAAAAATTCTTGTTTTTTTTAGTATTTATACTGTACACTTTTGTAACATTGGATAAAAAACTAAATCGGCACCGGTTGCCGGCAATATTGTCATAGGCAAGATCTGAAAAAGGGCTTATCGGCCCAGCCCTAGTTTTTATTAAATACACTTTGCATTTATAAAAATCTAGCCGCTGACAAACGGACACCATAGGTCATTCTTCATTTAATTCAATGCAATAAATATTCTGAAGAATATATGTTTAGTTATAAAACTTACATGGGAAGGAAATATTGTATCTAGCTTGAGTAGATGAATAAAATTATGTGCGGAACATTATTTATAAAAGGAAATATGTACTTACCAGTTTTTTTTTTTTTTTTTTT
>CABFWO010002240.1:0-55118 GCA_902155825.1 Timema genevievae
AATGTTTTTTTTTCCTAATATAATATTTAAGAGTAGAAGAAAACCAATGCGGATATTTATATGAATTAAGAATAGTAATTTGGGGAGTATGCGTTTTGATTATCCTTTGGACTAAGTTGGTAAAATTATCTACAGCCAAATTAACATCCGTAGTAGAATAAACATAAGACCAATCAGCAGTGGACAGGTCATTGTAAAGTTTCAGGTAATCACCACGTGCATAGTCAATATATGTATTAGGGGTGTCATTAATTTTAGTAGCAATATGTACATCAATTGAAATCAATAAGGGTGGGTGACTCAAATCAATATTCACTAATGAATTAGAGCTTTCAGTTACTAAGGGGTGGTGAAAATAATAATAATAATAATAATAATTTTAAATATTATGGACGTACTGCTTCTAGCCTGTGGCAGAGCCAGTTTCGTAAAATGCCTCCAGCTCCTTCTGTCCTTTCATTATTAATAATCTTTTACTCATGTTGATTATTTTCCTCTAACTCACACACTTGCTATTACTTGATCTTCACATTTGTTTCTTGGTCTTCTTGTATTATGTATCCTACATACTTCAACTCAAAACTGGTTTGAGGTTATTTCTATTCATCCGGAGTTGGGCAGTGGGCATGCACTAAGCCCTTTGGCTGATTATTACTAAATGCACTACCTGGTAGAAAGGCCTTGTGCTGGGGAAGTTCAGGAAGTGTGGTGGTTCCCCGTTGCCTTCCACACTGGGTTTCTATGATCAAGCGCAAAAGGGCTAACACATTTTGCCGGAAAGGTATTTTCATATACTTTCTAGGGTTATTTTATATGCCGCAATTGAGATGAGACCAACGGCCTTACTTCCTCTTTGAGGGAAGTTAAATTACGGATTTTTATCACACAAGAACAATCTGTTGACCTTGGCTGTGTTTAAACCCACCACGTGCTGAAATCCTCGAATTAGTTATTATATGTTCCCACCCTTTGCCACAATCCTACTTCCAAGCTACTTTACACTATGTTCATCACCCATTCGATCCAACTGTTTAGCTTTTTTTTTATGTCTTTCCAGAATTTATTTCTATCCACACTACTATCTGTCTGTCCAACATCCATGAACGACATTATCAGGTTAATTACATTATTACAACTTCTCAATCAGTTAACTAATTGGAAAAATAAGATCGTTTGTCAACCTCTTCTCTTAGAGTCTATTTTACTCTTCTTTCAGCGCCCCTTTATTATTTTCTTATTTTCCTTTCCAGTATCTTTTCATACATTTTTTTAACATTGGCATATCAGTATTATGACCCTATAATTTAACCCCTCTTCATAGCCCCTTAGTACTATAATACCGTTTACCTAATCCTCTGGCACTTTGTTCCTCCACACTTCCTTTAATACTTTATACCACCACTGTATTCCCAGTTTAGCTGCTGTTGTTATTTTTTCCACTGTGAGTTAATAAAATCCTTGTGTCTTTCCTTTCCTCATCCTTTAAAAAGCATCTTCTAACTCCTTCCAATCCATGTCTGCTAATCTCTCCTCTATCATCCAGTACGCTTCCTCCTCCTCTTCTTCTTCTTCTTCTGAATCTCCCGCCCCAGTCAGATTCAACAATCTCTCGACGTGTTCTACACATAGTTGTTATCTCCTCTTCACTCTCCATTATCCTACTACCCTCATCCGTAATTTTGACCTCCTTTATGTTTACCTCCTCCTTTGCCTCATTTGACTGTACAGTAATTTCTTGCTCCAATCCCCCTCCGACTGGACCAACTTTGCTCGTTTTTCCATCCATGCTTTTCTCTCTAACTTATTTACTATTTTGTATGCATTTGATAACTTATTTATTGAAGATACAAGGCTCCTTAGTAGGCCGAGACATAGATGGAATTATAATTTAAAAATGTATTTGAAGGAGACTGGGTGTAAGGTTAGAGGTTGGACGGCTGGAGGTGTTTCTGGATAGGGTTGAATGGTAAGCTTACGTTATGGTAGTCATGAACGTTTGAGTTCCTTAAAGGTAGAGAGCTAGCTCGGAAATTTATATCCTAATATATTTTCCCTATGATTTTTACTGAAATGTCGTAATATCACATATATTATTAAATATATTAAGAAATACTAGTTTTATAATTAATTAACTGATTTAAATTAATTTTTAGTATCAACGCTGGTATCTAAAGTATACTTGGAAACGAGAACACATTAAAAAATCGTGTTCCAGTTAAAACGCAAACGCCCAAGTTTTAATTAAAAGAATATACCCCTTTAACAACCTTGTGAGGAAATTGAAAAGATATAAGCGATCTATAATAATTTTTAATATGTGTTTACAATCAATATTATTATCTCTAAGCCTACTATATATAGTGAAAGAACTAATTAGATATATTTTTCTTTAGTTAATTTAAAAAGAGGGTTGCTAATCACAATGCATGAATAAAGATAAGGAAGGTCGTTAAGAGGGAGTGAGCACACATGAGCTTGAAGATATAAAAAAAGTATACCCAGTCCACAAAACTGATATTTGAACCCCTACTTTCCTGACGACGATGACCATATTCGATAAATATTTTGGCTATGTCATGAGTCAAGCGTGGATAGTGGCGCACCCAGAAATTTAGTTTAGGAGGAGGGGAGAGGTAAAAAGAAGCCGTTGCCAGAATTAAAACCTACTGAATACGAATATTAAATGCCTCTAGAAGCTATTTGGAATTTTATTTGTGTGATAGTTTAGGGGCATCTATTAAACTATTCTTGGTTAAGTAACTGATTTTTTTTTAGTTTATAATGGTAGTTATAATCAAAATCACTAAAATGTTCTGAATTTATAACCTACTTTTATTGTACTTTTATTTTGTTTTTGTTTACACAGAAAATAAGGCAGTATCTATTAAAATTGTGTCTGGCTACATTCTTGTATACAATGGATCAAAGCTATTATTTTTGCTGTTTTTTCCTAGTCTAGTTGCATACCTTTTGAAAATCAAGTCACAAGGCTTATTTTAAATGTAGCCTATGCATTTGGCACACCTTCTATGTTCTATATTTTAGTTATAATTCATATTATTAAAACTTTTAATAGAATTAGTTCGGTTATTGAGGGGACAAATACTCCATTTGGCACCTTCCCCCCTCTTGGGCGCATCACTGAGAGTGGAAATCTTAACTCACTAACAAACGCACAACGGAATGAGATGAGATGTCACAAGTTTGTCTAAAAACTAGATCATTTTTATAAACTAATACAGTAATTAAATCATTTCTTTCTATCAAATAAATTAGCCGAAACTATATTTTGTCTCTAAAGTCAACAATGTTGAACTTATTTATGCTAGTAAAACATTTTATTGAGCTAGTTAATAAAAATAAATATTACAAGTTCTGGTATATCATAACGAATAAGATAAAGTAATGGGTAGTAAGATGCGGAGACCAAAAATATTATGTATATATGTGTATGTATATAGCTTACCAAGTCCAAATGCCAAGAATTATTGAATATAATATGTAGGAGAGTAAAAAATAATCGAAAGTTTCTTTCTCTTTTACACCTTTTACACATTTGTGTGTAGAAGGCAGCTAGAAATAAACTATTTCGTACGAGTATGTTCAGCAATTGTGTATAGGGTCACTTTTTGCATCCAAGGTGGAGTGCGCGTTTAGCCCAAATTTTACTGATTTGGCCGCAATCAGCGAACTCTATATGAATTGAGAATACAAATTTAGATCCAATTATATAGCTGCGGCCTGCACTTCATTACATAGGAGAAAAACTGACACCTTCGTGTTTATATTTTACACACATACAAGATAATGTGGCATTAGGACATTGTAAACAATTTTATGTGATTTAAAAAAAAGTAAATCAGTATTTTTTATATTTAATGCTATACATATTACAAAAAAAGTCGAAGACTCCTAGCCCACCAATTGTAGTGCAGCTTCTTTGGGCCCAAGTCATTGGCACCCAACCTTACAATTAACTCTCCATGACAATATTATTCTTATTAAAGTTTAATTTTATTCATCCCTGAGTGCAGCGGGGTTTTATTGAAAAATTTTCGCAGCATCTTTCAGTTGCTATTTCTTCTTTATGTGCTATAAGTCAAACTTACATTTTAGAACTTTAATGTTGGTATTTGTATTATTCTTTGTCAATGAAAATGTATGTAGGCCTATTATGTATCTTTAACGAATAGACTAAACTAAACTAAAACTAAAAACTAAGACTCCTAAATAAGTTTAGGAATTTAAAACTTGGTATTTATTTTACCGGTTGTTATCTTTGGGTGTGAAACATGGTCTCTAACCTTACATAGCGAAAACAAATTTAGGCTGTTTGAAAACAAGATGCTTAGGAAGATATTTGGTCCAAACAGGAATGAGGCTTCTGAGGAGTGGAGCAGATTACATAATGATGAGTCCCATAAACTGTACTCATCATAAAACATTGTTGGTATAATAAAGTCTCGTATATTACGGTGGACAGGAAATGCAACGCGATTGGAAGAATCAAGAACCTTGTTCAGGGTATTGACTGGTAAACCAAATGGAATAAGATAATTAAAAGGACTTAGACACATATGGGAGGATAACATTGGAATAGACCTGAAAGAGATAGGGTGTGGGAAGGTGGACTGGATATAGTTATCTCACCATAGGGATTGGGTGTAATGAGGTGGACTGGATATAATTATCTCAGGATATGGATAGGGTGTAATAAGGTGGACTGGATAGAGCTCGCTCAAGATAGGGATAGGTTGTAATGTTGTGGACTATATAGAACTAGATCAAGAAAGGGATAGGGTGTAATAAGGTGGACTGGATAGAGCTCGCTCAAGATAGGGATAGGTTGTAATGTTGTGGACTATATATAACTAGATCAAGAAAGGGATAGGGTGTAATAAGGTGGACTGGATAGAGCTCGCTCAAGATAGGGATAGGTTGGAATGTTGTGGACTGTATAGAACTAGATCAAGAAAGGGATAGGGTGTAATAAGGTGGACTGGATAGAGCTCACTCAAGATAGGGATAGGTTGTAATGTTGTGGACTCTATAGAACTAGCTCAAGATGTAGATAGGGTGTAATGAGGGTGGCTTGATTGAACTAGCTCAAGATAGGGATAGGGTGTAATGAGTGGGACTGGATAGAACTAGCTCAAGATAAGGATAGGGTATAGTGTGTTGAACTGGTTTGAACTGACTCAAGATAGGGTGTAATGAGTGGGGCTGGATTGAACTAGTTTAAGACTGTGGATGGATGTAATGAGGTGGACTGGATCGAACTAGCTCAAGATAGAGATATGGTTTAGTGAGGTGGGCATTGGCGAATTTAAAATTTTGCCCCCCCCCCCCAATTATTTTTGTCAAGTGCTTTAGAAAGTTTTGGAGGAAAGAGGTGTTGGGGGGAGAGGAGGGAAGTGGAAGTTTTTATTTGAGAAAAGATTTCTAGCAAAGATAATAAGGCATGTATAGTAGGGTGGAATGAAAACAGGGGTTAAAACACTTTTTTTTAAATTAAGGGTTCTAATAGGATGCAAAAGTTGCCTTTTAGGATCAGTTGCAAAATTTTGAAGCTCTATGAAAATGTTTCGAGGTTTTAGGTAAAAAAACAAAATTTTTGGACTATAATTTTTATTTTAAACACTTTAAATAATATTGATGACAAATATAAAAGCATATTTTTCATTTAAACCGTTGAAAGTTTTCCAAGAAGATATTTATTTGAGTGCAATATATTTGTTAATATATCAAATTTTGGTGATTTTTTATGAAATTTCAATGAATACAATTTTACTATACAAAACATATATAAATATTTTACTTGTGGATATATATGTGCTAGAAAAGCAACATACATTCACTACAGGATAAAATTTGTCACTGTATATAAGTATATTATATTAAAAAAATTCAACAGAATAAGAAAAAATGTCATTAACCTTTTTTGCTAAAGAATAACATTGTCATTTTACTTTTATATTGAAATGTTCCTAAGTTTCAAATATTGGTATCAATTTCTGCGATTCTATTTTCGCTTTTAAAAATCCATCTCTTGTGAGGCCCCACATACGGCCAATGATGATTCAGTAACTAAATTCACCATCATTTCTACGGCTTGCATATGACACAGATAAAGGGGAAAGTTTACTGGTGGAAGGTCTTTATTAGCTTGTGCTTTACCGGTGTTAGTCACAATTCTATCACATCCTACAGTAGTTATGTCTATCGGTCGGTTTTTAATATTATAAAACAACACAATGCTATCCTTAATATCCTAGAACGTGGTGCCACATATCCCAAATATTTTGATCCAGGCTCTTCATGTTCTTCTACAACAGTTTTACTGTGATATTTGTTCTCTATATTTTCCTGTACTAAAGTTTTGTCTCGCCTTCCATCAAAATAATCTTCATTCTGACAATTACTTTACTTTTGTTCTCTTCACTAATGAGGCCACTATCCTGAAGAACTGCACTTGCAATTGCTGCATCAGCTCTATTAGAAACACCAGTTCGATCACCTACTGAATTTAAGAAGGAAATTTCATGTGTATTTGCGAACTTAGTGTTGTAATCTGATAAGATTTTGAAGTCACAACATAATTTGCTTCTAATTTAATGTCTTCTTCATATTCTTTATTTTTCTCATCTACAACACATTTCCCATCTATTCCATTCTTTTTCAGTATTTTTTGTTCTTTATAATTTATTTCTCTCTCCAATACTTTGAATTATTTTAATGCTAGATTTCTAGATACTGCAACATCCACTGTACTAATAACAATTTTTTCAAGTCGTTCTATGGTCTTTTAAAATTATTTGCTCTAAATTCAGAACCTTCTTTTCTTTCTCACATTTACAAAGCGCAAAATTTAGACATTTGTTGGCAGCGATGTCAAAAAGAAGTTTACTCTCATCCTTAAATAAAATAAAATTTGATTCAAAAGCTTTAGTTACCATTCTATTTTTTGATCTGAAAATATTTCTCTACCTATCATGATGTTTTCTAATAATCTGCAAGATACGAGTGTGGGATACGACAGGAATAGAAGCTCTTGACCACAACTTTTCAATTTTTTCTACCAATATTTCTGATATTTCACTTACGGTAGATTCCTTATAAGCACTCTCTGTTTTTAGCCTATGCCATATATTAAGATAACACTTCATTACTTCTTCATAGGTCAGCAGTAATATTGTACTAAGGTTTTTTGGATAGCCAAAAATGGAGCACTAGTGCATTGGCCGAGTCTGTACTGTTTTTGATATTACCATTTTTACTTTACTGTTACAAGATATACACAAAAGAAAATAACACTATTGCCTATACAGAGTAAAACCCGAACGGTTAGTAGCACGCAGTGTTAATTAATAATAAAAAACTATAGTCTATAACACAAAAAGAAAAACTAGATGAAATCCCTGCCTATTAAGCTGCGCTTGTCACAGCTTGTTCAAGGTCGCACTATACCTCAGCTATTCTACTACTTGTCACTTTCTGCCTGATATTGATGGAACGAAGAATATCACAATTCAATATTTAAGTAAAAATAAATTAATAACAAAAAATTTCAAAAATGTAAAAGATGTGCAAAAACCACAAAAAGTAAAAATTTCAAACTGTTTGTGGCACCTCAAAAAATTATTTGTTTGATTTGATTTTTTTGTCAATTGACAACAATAGTCAAACGTTTATTTTTATCTTCATTAGAAATTTTTATTCAAAAAATTATTGTCTTCAGAAATCCACCAAAAAAAGAAAAAAAAAATCATAAATGTATTAAACTTCAACCCGTTTGCGGCACCTCAAAAACTTTTCTGATTGCTTTGATGTTTTAGTCAGTTCATTACATTAGTAAAAGGCAAGTTTATATCGCTACTATACATTTGAATTTAAAAAAAAAATTTCATTCCACCTTAATGTACAGTACATACCCTACAGTAGCTTGAGTTAATATTATGAAGAAGGGGAGACTGACGTCAGTTACAAAGAGATTGCAAAGTACAGTTATTTAAAAAGAAGTATCGTAGTTCTGACTTTAATTTGAATTATTTCTAGATTGTTATAGTCGATCATTTTTAAACGTAATTATTAAAAACAAAATATTATAATAAAAATAATCTCATCCAAAATGTTCCACCCCCTAAAGCCGCTGCCCCTAGGTCCATGCCTAGTTGGCCTATAGTATAAATCAGCTTCTGGAGGTGGGCTGTATATACCAAGCTCAAGATAGGGATAGAGTATAATGAGGTGGACTGGGTATAACTAGCTCAAAATAGGGATAGGTGACGTACTTTTGTAAGTGCGGCAATCAACTTTGAGTAGGTAATTTTTACCATCAACCAAATTATTGATTAATTAATAATGTCACAGTCATTTTATTTTACAGAAAATTGTGTTATTGTATGAAAAAATAGTATAGTTTTAAAACAAACATTGCTATTTAACCTAGCTCAGTCAGCTACGCGTCCAGCTAAAGTGTTAATAGTTTTGAGCTCAGTTTCCGAAATGGCCGAAAATTTTATCGCATTCCTCATGGTAACAGTCATTGGCAATGAAAGTTTTAAAATAAGGGATGCTGTACAATCTACATAATAGGACTAGTTCATTGCAGCTTAGAAACTCCCTTTATATCTACCACATTAGATTTTTGTTAGTAACACTTTTGTATAGTGGACTATTATTTATTTATTTATAATTATGCTTTTAATGTTGTTGTGGCTATTAACGACTTAAAATAACCATATATTCTAATACTAACATATCCAATACTATTTATTTATAGTTTTTATTAGAAAAGTTTAACCCAATTTCACAGTGATACACTTTTAGGTATGGTAGATCCCAATATCCTTAGAGAAAATGGCAAACACGTTACCGTTTCATATCAACTTCGTTCACCCTCCTAATATTGTAGTTTCTAAAATAAAACTGTGGATAGTAACACTTAATATGTGCCTGTAAACTAAATCATTGATAGGGCATAATATATCCAATCATTAATAGAAAGTTCGTCATTAAAGCATGGTGATTGGAGATTTTAATGCTAAAGTTGGGAAATAAATTCTAATAGGATTTGAAGACGTGCTAAGAGGAAAAGAGTGGGTCTAAACAAGCGAATAAAGGAGAGTACTGCTAGAAATACGTGCAAGAAATGTATTGAAGGTTGGAAACAGTTAATGTAAGAAGAGCAGGGATACCACACAAGGTAATGTAAACAGTAAATGCAAATAATAGAGCATTTATAGAATAGTTTTTTAAAAAAAGTCACGCTCGTCAAAATATTCTTAAAATCAACGGCAGTAAACAATATTTAATTTCGAAAGGGCAAATATGTTTTTTGTTAAATCTTCAATCAAATAACTTTACTCATATTATGTGTATTTATTTGTGTATTGTGTATTAATCACAACTTGTGAATGTGTGGAATGCCAGGCCTCCACCGTGGTTCGGATTCCACGTTAAACTGTAGGTCCTCCATTTCATCTCACAATCACCCTACCATTACACATTAGCGTAAGTGCATATAACCCGAATGGGTAGTAAGACGCGGTGCTAATAATAATAATAATAATAATAATAATAATAATAATAATAATAATAATAATAATATTTGTGTATTTTTTTTTAAATTTGGGACTTCTTATAGATTAATTTTATCTTATTTTTAATACATTTGATATATTCCTTAAAGTGTTTAGTCATTATTATTCTTTTATATTATTTCTTTATATATATATATATATATATATAATTTTTCATAAATAGGATTCATTTAGCCTACAAGCTATTTAAGGAAAAATAAATAATGCTTTTAAATAGCTTTGGTTCCGAAAGTTTACTAACCTTTGCAGTTTTGCCTATCATTTAATCACAATCTATTATAATTGCACCACCAGGTTAAAATCCTGTATTTCCGGGTCAGAAAAAATAAATTAGCCAACGATCATGGTAGTTTATCTTCTCTGCTAGTAATATTAATGAGTGATACTCTATTATGGACAGTGGTTATTTCTAATCAGCGGATATTGTAATCAAAACGAGTTGCCACGATAGCGTGAAAATCACTGTTAGCTTCCTGAAACGGTAAATCATGGGACGCGTATATAAATGAGAAAGAGTGTAATTTCCGAAATATTGTACAATTGCAACATGGAGAAAGTGTTAGTTCATTTTTTGTTTAGTGCCATTGCATGTCTGTTTTTTGAGGTAACATGGGTAAATGTGAGTTTTCTCTTTAATTTTTAAGGTTATGAAGAGGCTATAACTAGGAATTGAAGGATTAATGTATAAATAGGAGTAGTCACATCGACCCACATAGGATCTGGAATCGATCCCCAGGCTAGGAGTCAAATCCTGTGTGACTAATTAAAGCGATTTAATTTTTATAAAAATAGATCTTAAAGACTACTAATAATATGAGGCTTTATAAATAATAATGAAATTAATTCGATAAATCTACTAACGCACCTTTTAAAAGTTAAACTTAACTAAATTTAGGTGGAAGAAAGCAACACTATAGAATTAATTATGTATGAAAGGTGAAGCTTGGGGGATGATAGATTTTAATTACGAAAATTAGCCGTATCTCAATCATATTCGAATAAATTTTCGATTATGATTGAGATACGGCCTATTTCCGTAAATATAACTAATCCCCAATAACCCAAGTTTCACCTTTCATACATACTTAATTGTATAGCGTTGCTTTCTTACATCTTTATTCGCTTGGAATGTAGAATGTATTTATTTTATTGGCAGCATAAAACAACAACCGAGTCGCCAGTGTGATATCAATGATAGCCCTTATTAGCTGTTGATTATCACACATTTATCACAGACTCTGCCTTAAAATATGAGGGAAGTATGACTCTGATCACGGGACGATCCCTGGATAGCTCAGTTGTAGAGCAGTATTGTGCTTAGCCAAAGGTCCCTGGTTCAATTCCCCTGTGCAGGTGTCATTTTTCAATTTATTTGATTATGAACTAAATTTACTATAAATAAATTAAACACCGCTTTATAGAAAACATATACAAATCATTCCTAGGTTGTCCACAACATAATATCAAGCAATATTGCTAAAATTGGTTGAATTTTAATTATTTTAATGGTGTAGGTAATGTTTACAAATATTAGAGGGGAGAGGGGAATCAAAATCACATCGACTAAAAAGCTCTAGTGAATTGAGCTTAAACACATTTAGTAATATAAAAATGCACGCCAGAGCCTTATTCAGAAACAAAAAGAGAGAATATTTAAAGGGTGACGTTAGCGAGGTAGAACCAAATAATAAAAATATAAAATAACTTTATTTAGGTATTAATGGGTGTAGGAAAAGTTCCCAGCTCCAACGCATCATGCTGGGTTAGTAATATGATATTTAATCCACGCCTCAGTAGTTTGTTGCACTTCCCGTCTCATATTATAAAGTGGTAGATATTGCATACATTGGGAGCACTATTCTACAAGACTAAGTTGAGACACTTACACTTTTATATCACCCTTAATTGATATTATAATGTACTTCATCAAGTGCTAGTTATTTACTCTCACTAGGAAGAATTGATTGATAACATTGATTAATTTAAATAAAGAGCTTGCTGTAACCTTTTCTTAGATCTATCATTGAAATGATGTTTTATTGTTTGTACTTTTGATTATTGTTTTAGACTAGATCGGTTTCTTCAGATGCAATTGATGACTTATCTATTATCAGAGCTTGCAATGAAACATCGCCGATTAATTTAGGTGAGTGTCCTGGACTTTTTTTTAAAGAAATAGGTGAAGATCTAAGTTAAGAATGAGCAAAGGACTGATATTAACTTATATCAATTTCTACAAGTTGATGCGGAATTCTTTCATGAGGACCTATGTCACCATTAAAAAAATTAAGTTCATTTTGTAAATTTGAGATCCCCAAGAATGAAGTTTTGAATTATGTTGGGCCATTAAGTTGCATTGTATTTCTAGCTCATGCCATAAAGGTGTAAATTACCCCTAAGAACAGATAAAATACGTTGTTATTCAAATAAATATTTAAGAAACGGTGACAAAATATTTTACCGTATACTGAGCAGTTCGTAGAGGTAAGAATTGTTTTGCAAAACACATAAGTACAGAAAAAAAATGACAAACTATGTTCGTAATCTGAGATTTGAAATTAACTAAACTACACATTAAATAGAACAAACGCAATTCATAGTATTTGAAATAAAACGCATACAAAAAAAATTGAATTCATAATTGTGTTTTAAAAATGCATACCAAAAGTTCCAGAATATGTCTAAAAATAAGTGAAAACATTAAAATATGTGCAGTTTTTTTTAAAGAATATGACTAGATATAACGGTAATAATACACTCAGGAAATGTTCTTGAGACATTAGCTAGTATATATATATATATATATATATATATACATAGATAGATAGAGAGAGAGAGCTGTCTATTATAGTTAAAGCTTGTAAGTACCGTAACCTAAAATTTACCAATTTTAGAATTTGACGGCCAAACAAATCGATTAATATAGTAAGAATGATCTGATACCATTTGTAATTTTGTGTTATGTTTAGGAATATAAGTGGTTTCTTTTTACTTATATTTATTAACCAGTCTTTAAATTGCACTTAATAAAGTTCTTAGTCCATGATTATGTAGGTCTATTACCGGTATCTAACTACAACAACCACAAGCCAAAGCAATCAACAATATTGAACTTTAAGGATTTTTTATTCAACGATTTTGCTATTCGTTATAGTAGGGTTGGGCTTGATTTATTATTTCTTATTTATATTGAATACTTTTTTTTTCACAAAAAAAATCAAGATTTAGCTAAAACAAATGAAATTCATATAATAGCCTGGTAACTATTGCTCACACTGCAATATATAAATAGTGTTAAACATTTTAGCATCTAGCTACTTATCGAATATGAACCCTCACGTGAAATAGTGCATTAATCAATGGAAAATCTCCAACTCTATATAATTGTATCTGAAACATTTTGTCTGTGATTTAAAACAAAACAATTAAAGTAATACTTTTACATAATGTATTTTAAATTCTGGGAGCTGAAGGAAGAGGTAGAGAACAGGACGCATTGTTGGTCTAAGTTCACTGACTAAAGGAATAAACCTGTCGTAGGACAGAACACCTAATAAAATTATATATTGTCATAGAAATAAACCAAAATCATAAGATTCTCATTATAACTACTTCTATAATTTGTTTTAGAGAATTTAATTATTTTACAAAGGATTATTTGCACATTATAAATCGACATATTAGTTAAGATATCTGCCTACAAAGCATACGGTGCTGTCGACATTTTTTTGAAGTAATCATAGTTAGACTCAGACGTAATCTTTTTAGGAAGTGTCTTCCGGCTGATTTTGAAAGCATACAATTTTAGGTAGAGATGTAGGAGACGCGAGAAAAGGTCTTTCAGTTTTTTTATCAAAATATTTTTGAATAAAATTGATCAAATATTGCTTCATTACAATCATAAAGAGTAATTTTCTTCACATGGTGACCTCAACAGTTCTTCAATATCTGTCAAGGGTGTCCTGAAATTAAACGATAACTTTTTATATTAGTTAAAAAACAATTCTCATATATTGCCACTATGCTAATGATAGATATTCAAGAACTTTTGATATCATTAAGTGAAAAAAAATGCATCTACATGTTTATATTGATTATTTTGATCAAAGAAATCTTTTGCTATAAACTTTAAAAACGCTGGTCTTTTCTCGCGTTCCTTACATCCCCAACTTAAATATGGAATTTGGTGCTTGTAGTAAGCCGGAGGTATTTTTTTACACTAGCAGTGTGCACCAATCTGAATAAGTTTTATGATAAAATATAACACCCTCTCATAAGGCATTCTGTCTTTTATTTTATTTTCAGATGTGATGAATGAAGCGTTAATTCACAGATCTATGTCTAGTAAAACAACAGACGTATTTAAAGTGAGTGTAATTTTTCTTACATTTAGCCCAACAAACAGGGCCTTAACGAAGGCGAGAGATGAAGTCAAAACCCCTTATCCAGAAAATATTATTAGTAATGTATTTCTTATGTATGCCCCCCTAATGCCTATAGGCTAGTAACTTTTTGGAAGTCTTCTAAAATTAATAGCACCCACAAATCTAATGATGTTTTCGAAGAACAACTTTAAATTAACTCAATAGGAATTTAAAGTCAAAAAGTTCCTTGACATCTCCTTTTGGAGTACCACCCTCCGAGCCAACGAAATTCGAAACCCCCAGCTGCTCCCCAAATAAACCTCTAGTTATGAACCTACCAAAAAGAAACTTTACCAGAAGATTATATTTTCTTTAAAAATTAATATTTGTGAAATTATCAAAAACTATTGTAGCACACATTTAAAATCGAACTGTTATTTAATTTAAAGTGTACAGTTTATTAGCATTATTTAAATAATAGCTAAATTTAAAATCTATAATGGCATTTTCATATAAGGCTATAATAAGAAAGCTCTCGTGTCAACCCCCCCTCCCCCACCATCTACTGTAGCAGATCGTTTGAAAACAAATTATTCTAAAAAGGTGGGCTCCCAACTAAAGTGTATGGTATGCGTTTTATAAATGTAATATTTTCACTGTATTAACTATAGTTCTTAAAAATGGTTTATATGTCACATTAGTGTCTTTTCAATGACACAAAACCTTTCCATTTGGTTCAATATAGATATCTGAAAAGCTTTAATGGTGCTATGATGTTAATAGGGCATACGCTGAACCATGCAATATTCATCTTGGACAAGGAGTAGTAAAATAATAGGCATAGCTAATACAATACAAATATACAAATACTAATATTTTAACGTATGTTATTAGTGTCAATACTTTATGTTGTCCCTGACTGGATATTTATATCCATTTAGGTGACATTATAAATTTCACTTTATAAAACGTATATTGTTTTATAGCTCTTCATATTAATTACTATTAATTTTATGTATTCATTTTGTACATGCTCAAATTTAGGACAGCTAATTTGTCACTCATTAAAAGGGAATAGATACGTTTCAAGGGTTTACATTTTTTAATATATTAAATTATCAAGCATATACCCAAAGTCTTTTATAAATAAAGAGGGGATTTATCGATTGCTTGAGTATCCAAGATCCATATAATTCAACACATGGTATATATCTCCATAATTTTCAAATAAGTAATTTTAAAATATTTGTTTGGAAAATGATCTTAATTTTGTTTTAATATCCAAATAACAAGGTAATATTTTATTAACACGTATTTTCTTATATTACAGTGTTTCCTGCACTGCCTATACACTAAGTACAACTGGGTGAGTATAGAAGAGCACTATTAAAAATTATTTTAATAACATTCGTACTAACGTAGATTTAGGTCACGGAACAGGATGAGAAATGTGAATTTTAAAAGAGTACTCTATAATTGTCCTGGGGGAGTGGTAAGGGGGGGACACATAGAAAATCATCATGTGAAACACTAAGCTATAATTGCATAATGAACACGTATGGTACATTCATTTTACACTGAAGGTACCTTGACTAAAAACACCTTGGCCTACCTTACACCATAATAGAAACAAGTTTTTCAGCTTCCAGGCTTTATAAAGTATATAATATGTATTCTAAAATCTACATAACTCATAAACGGAAAATGTCCAATGGTAATTGGGTTTATTATACATATGTAGTTGATACTTTAAAAAATTTACTCGCTATAAAAAGGACAAAACGAGTAGAGATAAAACAACTTAAACTTTAAATCTTCCATCGGAATGGTAGAGAAAATGATTGTAATATGGGCTTGTATGGAGCAACTAATAATGAAAAATAACATTTTACAATCATTGATATGTGAAAAGGGAAATTTTACATTTTAGATACAATTTATGCTTGTAGAACTATACGAGCTTCTTATAATAACATTTTTGGATTTATTTGAACCATTTGAATCGGAATTATTCTTATTTTAAACTGTAGAAGGTTCAAAGGATTTTGAGCACTTATTAAAATAAATCACATTTGAAATAGTAAACTATACCATGAAATAATATTATATAGGCCCTAATTAATATCTAATCTTCTACCTTACCTACAATCCAAACAATCCAAACAAGACAATCATTTATAGTACTCACCAGTATCCTATTTTTTTTTAAATATACGGTATGTATTTATGTAACGTACTGTGATGTCTTCAAAATGTATATGCTTTTCTAAAACACATATCATTTAATACATAACGTAACTAGTTTTTAATTCTGTCTGAGACAGGTTGATTAAAACAATATTACTTAACCTTGGTAGAAGCATGGAAGGTTACAGGCTAGGTTTTGTTAGTTTAGATTAAACTGTAAAAAAATATATATATTTGTCAGTTAAGTATAGCCCCTATTAAGTAAAAGTGGAAAAATGGGATGGAACCAAAATCATTCAAATTTAACTAAGTCAAAAAAGTGTGTATACACTATTTTTTGTGAATACTTTTTTTTTGTATTAGTTTCCCTGATTTGATCCTTAGCCTACTTTAACACTTACGTCTGTTGAGATGTACACCTTTGAAAAGGCCACGTGCCTTTGGCCATGGCTGAAAACGGGCTTAGACAAATACCAACCCTATCCAAGATGTGATCTTGTGACGTATTAAAAGTCATCGAGAACTCCAGTTTAACTGGGAACTGTCTACATAAAATCAAAATAAGGTAGTGTCAGGGTCTACAGGTGCCAAATAGATTTTCGGTATCAAACACACATATCCTTGTGACGAACCTGTTAAAAATATTGGTTGGATTGGATTCATATACAATTTTTTCACTGCTAGGTGGGATCAATTGCATGTCATTTGTTCAGTACCTAGTTTCTATTTTAAAGTTTAACTTGTGTGACAGCATTCCCGAGGGTGTACATACATACATACATACATACATACATACATACATACATACATACATACATACATACATACATACATACATACATACATACAATATATACATACATACATGCATACATACATACATACATACATGCATACATACATGCATACATACATGCATACATACATACATGCATACATACATGCATACATGCATATATGCATACATGCATACATGCATACATACATACATGCATACATGCATACATACATACATACATACATACATACATACATACATACATACAATACATACATACATACATACATACATGCATAAAATAATAAATTAAAAATATTATATTCACACTTTTACCTTTATATAACTGGCCACCAAAATGAATAAACTTTTTTTATAACTTAAATAAAGAGCCATACACAATATTAGTTTCAAAATGAAACATTTTTAATTTTTAAACAATGCATGAATGAACACAACCGAAAAGACGGTTTGTATAACGACATAAAATACCCTTGTTTCAGATGATTTGCCATATTATTATTATTATTTAGAGGCTCGTCGACACATTTAGGTAGTTAGGGCCTGATTCGTCATCTTGATTTAGGAAGAGCACACCGCATTTTATAAATTATCGTTGGAAAATCATTTTTAAGTGAACCACAGCTGTCACTTCCACAAAAAATAAACATCCACCCAGTTATTTCCATAAGTACATGTTTCAATAATGTAAACAATTGTTTTTGTGAATGTTTTTACTGCCAAAAGTAACGACAGCTCAACATAATATGTTATATATTATGGACTAGCAGAACATATGGTTTGGCGAATGGATGTATATGATAACTATTCCGAGATATCATCTACCACCATGGATGCCCTACAGATACTGAATCTCTCTCGGTTAAATGTGTCATGCATTAAAAACATATATATTTATATATAGATATTTGTTTTAGATGGATGAAGCCGGAAACTTCCTGAATACACAAATGAAAGAGACTCTACAGTTATCGGAACTTGATGAATTTGCAATCAACTGGATCATATTCAAGTGCACAGCATTAGGTATTCCTAAGCACTTAATGTATTTATATCCATGGTTTTCTAAAGTTGGTTTCAGAACTAAAAACTAGTTTAATAATCTTCATCTCTATTTTGGTAAAAAAAAATTTGCTTATGCGTTTCTAAAATGATTTAAAATACAAATAAATATCATTTGAAACCAAGAAAGAGTTTCGGTAACTTATCTTATCTTCTAGACGAAAGTTAAAGGTCACAAATCATACTATAGGTTACAAATAGTTCATATTAAGGGACTGGTACTATAGTTATTTTCTGTATGAAATGTAATAATATTATTAGTTAATTTTGTTGTTATATTTGTGTAATTTAATGAAGAAACTTTGAGCATAACCAGTGATTAGTATAGGGCAACATCATGTCGTTATGAGTGTTTATATTGACTGTTAAAAGTATTTTTTTTATATTTGTGTTTAATGTTTGGTAAGACACACTGGCATTTTCCTTTTATTTAATACTATGAAGCAGGCGAGTCAAACTCGTTTGACTAAAACGGCCACATTGAACATTGAAAATAATCAGAGGGTTGAATTTCAGAAAGTTCGATATTGTCACCATCTTAAATGGAAAAATCTCCATTTTAAAATCTTAACTATAGCTAAAATAAAATTAAGTTTAACTAAAATGTTAATACTTATCCTATATTATTTTTATAAAAATCTGAAACTTTATATTTGCATCAAGTGCAAATTTGACTATTTTTTGGAATCAATCTTTGGTGAGTAGTGAGTCAAATGTAGTAGACCTCACTTGCTAGATTTCACCAAATAATGATCGATTTCCAAATGTCATAATATCAAATGCTGTATTCATACAACGTTCATAAAATAAGAATCTGGCCGCAATGTATGTTGGTTCATCAAAAGGTCCGTGGGCCGCACAGAATCATGAATCGGGCTACATACAGCCCGGAGGCCGTAAGTTTGTTATGCCAACTATAAATTCTATGTGATTTTTTTAAAGTTTTATTGTGATTTTTTCACAGATTCCACCGAAAAATGTGAAAGGTCTTTTAGATTCACGGAGTGCTTTTGGACTGAAGCTCAGAAGGTTTGTACCTGTGAAATATCTGTCAATATGTTTTAAATACTATGCTGGCCAGACTTATGGTTGCAAACCCTAGGACGTAGCACAAAAGCGAAGAACTGTACACGTTTATAAAAGAAGTTAAGGAAAAAATGCTGTGAACACAAATGTTTGAATAGATTGAACTTTATTACACGTAAAACTTAACACGGTCTAGTATTCAAATCAAGGAAGTATTTTATATGAAACAAAAGTGTGAACTACCTTTTCATACATCACTTGAAATACGGAAACTTAACTTTATTTATATATCATAAAGGCGAAGCAAAATATTTTGTCAAACTTGAAAAAGCTTAAACATAAATTGATACATGGTGAATAAAATAAGCAGAGGTGAGAGAATGTATTTTCACTTTATCTCCGCCCATCGGAGAGAGAAGTATTCTGCTTGTAAAAAAATTGAATTCAAGATTTTGATAAGAGAAAAATTGGTTTTCGCAATACTGTATGTCTGTATTCCGGACTAAAGCCGAAACCATTTTACTGATTTGGCTAAAAATTGGTAACTATGGAATTCATAAGGTTTCCCTGAGATGCTTTTGGAATTAGATATCCAGATCTAAAATTAAGAGTAGTTTACTGAAGGCAAAAATATATAAAATCTATTTTCTAAAAATTTGCTATAACGATTTTGATTAAGTTTTGAATCAAAGAATTGTTTAACATTACAAACAAAATGGTGGTTCTTATTTTCCCATTAAAATTACTTTAAGGGTAGTTTACATGGTCAGAAATGTCCAATTTTGATCATATTTCCACAACTATTTGAAATAAAAAAATATCATATCATTGTAAAATTGTAGTACTATTCAAAATTAAAATCTTTTATTTGGAATATATTTTTATAAAACCAATCGTTTCTGAGTTATAAGCACTTATATATACTATAAACACTTATACATATATCCATGGAGCTCTTTGATTTGACAATTGAAATTGAGTGTAAAGGTCGATTCACACAGAACGCTAAGATAAGATAACTATGGTTCCTCTTTCCCCTCCTGAATTCACTGTTGTTTCTTTCTGGTCTGCTCCAGTGAAGTTAAGTTATTGCATTTCTCAAAATGTCTTGTTTGAGCTCGGATGGTAGTACTGAGGAAGAAGAGCTGCTGATAATAGCAGCTCTTTTGGAATATGAAGAAAATGCAGAATGTGGAGGTTTGACTTGTTCAATTAACAGTTCAATTTTAATATAAAAACCCTTATTAATCATAAAACCTAAATAAAATATTACTTAAAACACGTGAAACAAGATGAAAGTAAAATTTAAACACTTCTTTGGTTGTTTTTAACAATCCAGCACTGTCTGTTCAACATGTAGCCCAAGCTGCGTTATGCGCATGCGCAACGTAAGATGGCTCAAGATGGGAGATTGAAAAATTGCCCGGCCAGCAATTGTAAAAATCATAGCACGTCGTGGCAAGGCATAACTTATCTTAGCTTAGCTTTCTGTGTGAACCAACATATTTAAATATACGGTCCGCCATTTTCTAAACATTTAGCAAAGCAAATCTTAGCTTAGCTTTCAGTGTGAGCCGGCCTTTATGCGCTATGGTGGACAGAGAAGTTACTCTTTTCTCAATGTTTCCCTAACAGTTTATCATTAATGCTCTTTGGTGGAGTGTTTCTCCAACAATTCTTATATATTATTTATGTCGTCAACATCCCTTTTTATCAACTAATACAAAGCCTACAGCGATGAATAAGGTATCAGTGGATAAATTTTTTTACCTACTTCTGACATAGCATACTCAGTTTACGTTAAAACACATTGTTTGTTTAAAATCTAAGTTACAATATATATATATATATATAAGCGAAAGCCCTGACTGACTTGCTCACTATCATGTGTTTTTTCACTTACTGTCCAAATTAACATCTTTTTTTTTAATCAATATGAAATAGCTTGCATTGAATACTAGAAATGTGTGCGCAGGATTTTAATTTCACCTCGTATGGCGAGGGAGATAAAGAGGCATGTGGTGAATTATTATTTGCACAATTGGGTCCGCGATATGGAAAAGTTTGGAAGCCACTGATCTATAGAAATGAAAATGGAGGATGAGGTAACCACAAATAAAAATCACTTGCGAAAAACTACCCCTAATTCTCTCTTTTGGAATTCACACTCCAACTACATCGTCAAATGTGAACTAGTTGCCTTAGACCATGCAGCCACCAGTGTCGGTTTTTGTTTGTTAGGAATTGTTAGATATTACTACTTATAGCTTCAAATCATATATCCAATAATCCTTTTTAAATATCTGATTTCAATAAGAATGTAACTTAATAGTTCATAAAAGCGTTAAAATTGTGTGGATATGAATATAGACCCACATATGGTGTACTGTATTTTATCAGACACTGTATATTTAATGTATTATTGAGCTTTTTCAGTCCAACAATTGAGAATTAACCAGTAATTTGATACGCCTATAAATTAAGTTAAGCACGTTCATAAAATTATTCAACTGACATTCTAAATATGTTAACAAACAAATCTAAAATTAAATGTGTGTATTTGTTTAAATAATATTTCAGGAAATCTATACTGGTAGGCAGATTACATGTCTTTGAAAGTAGAAGCTTTTTTTGCACACTTTTTTATTTTTTCATTACTTTGTTTAAATAACTTGTTATACTCATAGTCAAGATTAAACAATTTGAAAACAGATCAATTGTGGCTATTTAAAAAATAATCTATTTTCATATTTTCTTATATATGAAATGTACAGCTGTAATTATAAAATTAATATGGCTATCAGAATACTTGGATTACTTTAGATTACTTTTGGTTACTTATTGGATTATTTTGTTTGGTATTAGCTAGTTTGAACCGTTTTCTGTCTCGAAAGCGCTTTAGAAAAGAATTGATGGTAATCAACTACGTAATTGCTATTAAAAATAAAACAATATCACTTTGCTCATGGAAATAAGAAAGCTGTCAGTAACACAATACTGCCTCAAAGATCACACGCTTTACTGCCGATAAATTTTTTATGCACCATATCTACTACCAATTCGGACTGTCTGTATATTATACTAGTGATAACATTTAGAGGGACTGTAGTCATATTTACGTATAGGGAGAGGGGAAAACAACTTAATAAATAACTCTTAATACAGCCAGATTCAGAAAACCTTTGACTGTATGTCATTCATGTGGATAAAGTCCTAAAATCAGGCTTTGGCTTGTTTCAGTTTCCTGAATACGGAGATAATGAACAGAATTGGGTCATTTAATAGCCAGACATATCACCTGATGCAAGAAGAATTATTGTCAACACTAAATTATTATTCTACTTATTTATTAATTGACAACATTTACCTCTAATTGGCCCCTTTTATAAAGTTTAAATACTCGTTGTAGCATTTACCTTGAAGTATGATGAGCCATATCCAGTGCATGTGTTAGGCACTATGCCTCGCCCATTGGCAAGAGTGGACCGAGATTCCGGGAGATATCCCGCTGGGCCGATTTTATTTGAGCTGCTGCAATTAATTTAATATAATATAAAACAAAAAATTCAAATCTAAATGATTGTTTTTACTAAACTATAATCAAGAGCCCCAATTAGTAAGTCTGAGTTTGCCCAGAATACATCATTTGTAAAGATATACGACGACATCAAATTTAAAACTACCCAATTTGTTTGGTTTTTGGTGTTGTTTATGAATCATTTCTCAAGCCAAACGTATACATAATTGTTTAGCAAATATCGACTGTTACTAGCTTTGTAATCTACACAAGTAGCGGATGAAAAATCATTTTACAAACTTAAGGCCCAATCTTACAATGCCACGTTAAAGTCCTCGTATCATAACCGTTCGTAAGGTCTATCGGCTGGTTAAGATATTCGTTTCGTTTTACAATATTATTTTGATGTGCTCGTCGAGCTACAAATGGATGCCTTTCATTATTTATTATCATTAAGCTTCTCGGCGCACTAGATTTGTTACAACGTTTTTTATTGGCTTAATTTGAACCAATAGATTGTAAGTTGGCTATTACATCGTCTGTGGAGTCATGGAGTTTTTATGAAAGCGAATTAAGTATAATTTATGTGTTCATGTTTATATTGTGGTTTAGACGACATTTTATTCATTAATCATTGTGTGTTTCTATTAAAAGAGTTGGTATACTCTATTTTAAATAGTCGTGTATTTCAACCATAATATTTAAGCTTTAGAATCTTCAAAAATTCAAATAGTCATCAAAGCCAATTTCTAAATATTTTAAATTATATAAACGAAATGAATAAAAAATTTAAATTTAAAATAAATTTAAAAAATATATATTAAAAAAGGTAATACTATGATGAGCAATCTCCCAAACCAGCCCCAGTGGGGTCTTGAGGGAGGGCACGTATAGATTAAACACACAATTTAGAATTCAAATAAAAAAAAACCTTAATTAGTTATGGACGTATAATGGGGGTGGGGGGAGTGAATAAAAAACACTTCCCATATTGGCCATTCAAGCCTACGTATACTTAACTAACAAGACTATACAGACATAGGTACAATTGCCCGATAATAACTGTTTAAAACATAAAATGGCTCCTCAGATTCACGAGGTTAAACCATTGAAAAGCAATACGTCTATTGTAATAGTAGAGAAGAGCATGGGGGGCTAAATCAAAATAAATAACATAAAAGACACTTCCAAGGAATAAAAACTTATAGCACTACGTCGGATATGGTTTTACACCATTCCAAACCACCCTATAAAAACTTGCCGAAAAGAACATTAGAATCTCAACTAATTAATAAATAAAACAGCCCTAGAAAAGTAATAAAATTGACATAACATCATCTCGGAGGAAAACCGGCAATAATTTCTTTAAAAAACCAACTAAGTAAAACTAAACATTTGATTTTAATGAAGTCGAATCCAGTTCATTTGCTTGGAAGATTCATACCCTAACAAATGAGCCAAATAGCTACATACTAAACTCATTGAAATTGAAATTTACAACTATAAGCTAGCCAAGCCGTGAGTATTTATAAGTGAAACACCTGTTTAATTATAGGTGGGCAAAATTAAAACCGATAGAATCCATAAATAATCATCAAAATATAAAATTCTAACCTCATTCGAATAATAATAATTGCCATAAAATAATAAATATGATGGAATGTTTTTAAATTAATGTGAACGTTATATATTCTAATTGGAAGGAAGACCTTGCGTTAACTTTACGAACACCTTTACACGGACGTTAGCGCTAACCAAACATTGTAAAATCAAAATTAGTGGGTGCTATCGCTTAACCCTATGCTAAGCCATCAAAAATAGACTCCCAGCTATTGTATAAAAATTTAGAAGAATTTTTGATAATTTCGGTGTAGAAAATACAAGCTCAAGCTGATATTTCAAGTGGACTAAATAGTTACGTAATCATCTATAATGTAGCTTAAACTGGCTTTGGAATTAAATTTACTAATAATAAAAATACTTCACCTCACTACCTCATTTTACACTGAAACATAGCTTCAGTGATAGGTATCAATAGGGGCCGCCATATTTTTAGTCCCGGGCCGCTTGGAGCCTGCCAGTCCACGCCTGGCCGTTAGGATGGTTGTGTGAACAATCACCTTTATTAATTATTTGAACTAGTAAACATTAATGTTTGTGTGCCTTTATATCTCAATATCAATAGTATTTATTTGAAATAAACTGTTGAAAAATCTTTAATCTCACATTAACTTATTAATATCAAGTAAATTGAGGTTGAAAATCATTTTTACAAAATATCAGCAATCATAATTTTCATTGTATTGTACTCTGACCACGGATTTTATTGTTTAATCTCACCCAGCTGTACTGATAATATTGTTGTCAATTTTTTTTTACTATTAGTTTAAGTTTCTTTGTGTAGGTTACATTATTCTAATTATTCTAATCTTACTCAATTATAATAAAGGGAATGTAGCTTTTGAGTGAAGTTTTACAAAACAATTTAAAAACCTTATCTACCTTGCAAAATTAATTTATTTAAAATATATATACATATATATAAGAATTATAAGTAGGGATACGCTGCCGTAAATAAATTTTAATAGGGTGTACACACATAATATATATGTAAATTATTTATTTTAACATAATAAACTAATTTCAACCAATACAAAGCATTCGCTTGATATTATTATTTTTGTTAAACTAACATCCTTTATGTTCTCTCTACTTTTATGGACAAATATTGTTTTAAAATAACATTCTTTGTTATTTGAAAAAATGTAAATAATCTGTATAGTTTGTAGTTAAAAACTTTACAATATTATAATCATATATTTTATTCATATACATTATTGGTTAGCTATAATTAAAAACTTAATATTATTTATTTGACATTAAAGCATTATAAAATTATTTCAATTATTTATAAAAAATTATGTTAGACTTCAAAAGGGAGTGTAATAATATTAGATTTGAATGTTTTCATAATAAAAGACACAGTCATGTGACTATTTGAGAAGTAATTATTAATTGAGAAAGTTCCAAAAACTGAAAATGCAAGATAATTTAAAGAGCTAAGTTTGGGGTAATTTCATATTTAACTTTATTTTGGCTCTGTTTTTTAACATCTCTTTTGTGTGTTTGAAGGAGAGGTCTTATACTCTTAGAACCCTATGTGTATGGGCTTGGACACTAATTTTAGGGTAGTCTAGCCCCAGTGTGCTGTTATACAGGCTTAACCCCTATAATCCCGAGGGAATTGAGTCCAGTATATGTATCGGCTTGACATCAGGAGCTTGGACTCCCCCCTCTCCCCCCATTCACAAAGGTGATGGTCTGTGCCCCCAATGTGCTGGGGAATATTGAGTGGGGGAGGGGGGTCTAAGCTCTGGGCGCTGGTGGTTGGAGATATAACTCCCACGTGCTGTGAATCAAGACCCTGTGAGGTTTGAAAGAGGATTTGTTTATGGGGTAGAGTAACACCAACCTTCCTTATCGGAATATTGAACCTAAATTAAATTACTTCCTATTGCTTCTTGTTTTATCTTTCTCTTCCGTTCACCACTGCCTACTTGTTTGAAAAATATCTTGATCTGCGTGAATGCAGGAGTGGTAGATTTAAATGACCAGCTTCAGTGACCGCATGGCCTAAGGCGTTACTCCCACAATATACTAGATTGCCGATGAGGGGAAGATCGTGGTTAAATCATGTTCGTGTGTACTGTGGGTGCTTTTTCCTAAATGATTTCACACTCTATCTCCACGCAAATGCGAGAAAACTTTCTCTAAATTCGACCTTCCTAATCCTTAATCCTTTACCATAATTAATACATAAGCGTATAACCTAAACGGTTTGTAACTCGTGTTGATAAAAAAAAGCTTTAAATGCTTTGATATGTTAGTGTAAAAACATTTTTTAAATTGTGTGTATTAATCTGGTAATTTCTTTTTGTATACCATTCTAGTCATGAATTATTTTTGTGAGCAAATCATATTTTGTTTGGGTCACTTTTTGATATTTAATCGCTTTTTGGTCCGATTTATTTTATTTGTAATTTTAAGAGACTAAGGCTTATTGGTATTTATTTTAAAACCAAGTTTACTGTGCCAGATTAGTCCTAACGATTAGTTTTTGAAAATTTTAAAAATTAATTTTAAAAACACAAGATTAAATCATATTTCAATGTGGTGATTGCATGGGTACAGAGATAGATTTAATTGTTTTTTAATACTTAGTTAATTATTGTAAGATGCTTGGATTAAAATATATTTGGAGGAAAATCCTTTGCCAATTTTAAAATATCGAAAATAATATTAATTATGGTTAATATTTTATATATTGATATTTTACATAGAAACTAACAAAAGACAAATATTAATTTCAAAAAATCTTCAATTACTGAAAAATTAAAATCATTACGGGCCTCAATAGATAAATGTTCTATTGTGTTCATGGTAATATTAATATTTTAAAAGAATTCGGTTTCTGCGCTTCTATTCCATTTGCCAAAATATTATAATGTTTTATTTTGTCAAACGAAAGGCTTGAAGTTGTTTGACTATTTGGTTGGCATAGAAAATATATAAGATATAAAATTGCTTCATTAATTTCCATTAGCATTTGAGATGGGTGATCTGATGGCACATATCATTGCTAGTCTCATAAACCAGTATGAGCTAGCCCTGCAAAATAAAACAAAAAAAGCTTATAATATTAACTTAATTAATAAAGAAAAGTTAAAATAACTCAACAGTGTATAATAATTATATTTACTATATTTCCTCATTATCACTAGCCATAAAAGGTGGGCTAGAAAAATTGTTGGGTTTATTTTTAAGGGTTGCTGGTACGTATTCCTGTGAACATTCATTCCAAAATAGCGCATTTATTGGAATGGTCAACATTTATGATCATAAACGTGTATTTAGTTTATAATGGTTCAAAGGCCGTAATACCGTTGATATTCATCAGAGAAGTTTATTTCAATAAGAAGTTTGCTAATACCACGGTCCATAAAATTACAGCCTAGTCTTGGTGAATTGTTCAACATTCTCGCTACGACCCTGATCTTGCCCTTAAGTAGATTTTCATCAAACCGGACTACTGAAGATGTTTCAAAACATCTGACAATCTGAAAGGTATGGTTTGTCAATGGCTGCGTGACTAGTTGGGAAAGGTCAATTCGGATGGCATAAGCAAACTGATAAGACCTTTGGATTATGTATAAATGTAGTCAAATAGCTCTTAAATTGTGTGTAACATAATAATGCAAATGGGAGGATAACATTAGAATGGATCTGAAAGAAATAGGGATTAATGAGGTGGACTGGATATAGCTAGTTCAAGATAGGGGTAGGGTGTAATGAGGTGGACTGGATAGAGCTAGCTCAAGATAGGGATTGGGTGTAATGAGGTGGACTGTATAGAACTAGTTCAAGATAGGGATAGGGGGTAATGAGGTGGACTGGATAGGTGGACTAGCTCAAGATGGGGATAGGGTGTAATGAGGTGGACTGGATAGAACTAGCTCAAAATGGGGATAGAGTGTAATGAGTTTAACTGGGTTGATCTAGCTCAAGATAGGTATAAGTGGCGTACTTTTGTAAGTGCGGCAATGAACTTTCAAGTTCCTAATGCCATAAAGTACCTAATTAAATAATTAAGTAAACTACTCTTTGAATTTCGGTAAATAAATAATAGATTCAAACACTTTTAGATCCACCCTTATATATAAAGAGTTATAGTAAAAGATTTGTTTTATCCAATTTAAAATCATTATATTTTAGAAAAAAGTGGTATCTTCGTATAACTTTTGGTAATAAAGTTAATATAATTACTTTAAAATGTTAATTTTTATACAGAGCATAGTTAATAAGTGGAATTTTCTCGCCTTATTCTTCTCAATATATATAAAATATTTTTTCTTGACTTTTGAAGAGTACCAGGCCAGTAATTTATAGCTAAGCTCATTGAAGAGATTTTTGTCTATGTCTGATAGACCTTCCTGTAGTAAGAACATCCACTATTGTTTCAGTTTCACACACATTTTGGTGTAACCAGTATGTATGAGGTAACATATTTGATGACAAAGAGGATTTTTTAAAAGTCTTTTGATAAACGTTCCTTATTCATACTTTATATTATTAAAGATATTTTAATACAATTCTTAACCCAACTATTTGAAAACAAAGGGCATTTCATATAGTTTTAAACAATTATTTCATTTAACTACAATACAGTGTTTGTCTACAATCAATACCTAACATACTATTAAAGATGTAATTAAAGTGGATGTTTAAAAAAATACATCTATATTTAATTAATTTATAAATGGTTGAATATTGTTTTATAATAAAATGTTGAAGTATATATATAAAATATTTTACCAGTAATTTAGAAATTAATAATATGAGGGATGGTGCTAGCCCTCAATACATATAACAAAAATAAGAGGGAAATATTTTCTTTTTTCAATTAGGAAAATAAATAGTTTATTGAAATAAAATGATTATATTTCATTTTTTTATGTTTAAGATTACTATTCGTGCCATTAATAAGTTAGTAATAAGGAATTTCAATCACTGCTGTGCTACCAACTAATAGATATTATATATTTCAGGCATACCATGATTATAGATGGCATACAATTTATAAATACAGGTTAATGTATTTTATGTAATTGTGGGCTGCACCTAGTAAATATTTTGCTAATGTATTAAAATTAACATTTAATTTAATTTTTTTTCTAAAGTGTAAAAATATAGCTACAGTGAGGGAAAAAACACAATAAGTTAGGGAATCATGGCTCCCAAAATATTATCATACAGGGGCAGTACTACCTCAAATGTGGCCATTTCGTACCAAGCGGAAACTAGGTGGGACAATTTATATGTACTGTATGAATGATTTGAAAGAAAATACAAATTACTTGGCTAAAAATACATTTTGTTTGCACTAAACTGTGATAATGCCTGACAAGCAGCACTGTATAGCGCTCTCTAATATAATAAAAATCGTCAGTGTAGCACTTTTACTCTCACCCTGCGTCTCTCATCATGATTCATAATCATACCACTGAATATCATCTCTTTGGGATCTGATTGGTTACTATTGGGTAACAATAACGTGTTCATTCTCTTGGTTTCTTCAATCGTATCTTCTCTTAAATATAAGATAAATTTTGCAACATCGGCTCTTCGATATTGCCAGTATCTCTTTCTTAACCCATAACGTCACCTTCCGACATAACTGAAAGCGATATTTGACAACAATTAATCGAGAGAGAGTGAAGATAAAGCTTTTATCCATAAGAACTGCAGTTCCCTCAGAGGTGATATTCATCGTAGAATGTCCCTAAGCTCTGTGGGCAGTAGATGGGGGGTCGCTTGAAAACAGGCTGTGATTGGCTGAAATCCCTGTCCTGTAATTGGTTGTTGGCACTGGTTCGTGGATTTCCCCCTCCCCCTGTCCTCTCTCCTGCCCCCCTTTCCCCGTTTTGTATGTGTTTTAAGCTTGTTGTTTCTTGTCCAAACTTGTTGGTTCCTGTCCCATTGGTTTTTTATGTGTGAGCATTGATTTTTTATGTATTCGCATTGGTTTTTCATGTGTGCGCATTTTTTTATGTGTACGCATTGGTTTTTTATGTCTGGGTAGGATTAGGACTGGCATTGGAGTTTATTTTATTCATTTATTGGTATGGGAGTTTATTTTATTTATTGCTAGGGGAGAACGTGCAGTCCACGGCGTCGGGGCACTCCTCCCGTGGGGTGTCGGCATCGTTACTGAGGGCGCAGGACGAACCTCTCCCGACGGCCGCTTAGCGTAGAGTGTAAACAATTACCGCAAGACTCTGAATCTATTTCTGTGTTACAACCCTCCCCCTTCCCTCTTAAATGGGTTTTCCTTGTGACGTCATCGCAAACCCAGTGCGACAAGACAAGTCGAGACAAGAATAGATCACGACCTTGAACGATGTTGCAACCCTCCCCCAGCAAGGGGTTTTCCCGGTGATATCGCAACTAGAGAGCATTGTAACAGCTCTGATTATGCACAATCAGGAGCCTCGGAATCCTCGGTTAGGGGCCGCTATCCCACAACACAAAATTCTACTAAAATTGGTTGTATGGTATCGTCCGTCGACATGCGTGGATGTAGGTATCAGCCATGAACCATTTTTGGCGGAGGAGAGAGGTAGAAATAGTCCAGCGTTTACGTAGAGCAAAGGAGAGGGAAACTAGTGACAGTACACCTCAGAGGAGATTCGAACCCCAACCTCCACTGCCATAACTAGATGGGTTACCCTTTCTGGCTAAACGTCTATATATTAATTATGATAGTGCGGTAGGGATGATTAAGTAAATGTTTCAGTATTTTACTTGGAGAGAAGAATACCAACAGTTTACACGGCAGAGATTCGATTTCAACCTTCCCCACCAGAATTAGATGAGCCTGACATTTATGCAGCGTGCCCATGGGGATTCGAGCCTCGATATCTTTCGCAGGTGTTGAGTGTACCCCGCATTTGCGAGATTGAAAACAAACATCAGTTAAAGCTGGTCGACCACTTAATATAATTAGACCAGGTAAAGTGTGTACCAGCATTTGGTTCAGGAAAACCCTACCACCAATTGGCGGATTTCCGAGAGTACATCAGCACTCGGCGGATGCGTGAGCATAACTGATGAGTGAGGGTAACTCTACACTGTTTACATGAATCAACAGCTCACCGTCGTCAAATTGACGCGTCGACAAGTCGAGACAAGAATAATCTCGGGAAAACCTGCAGTGTCAGTTTGGAAACTCGATGTGTCAAAACAGGAATGGGTGATGTCGCAATCCTCCCCCCGGCAACGGGCTTACCCAGATGACTGGCGCCAGTTTGGCGGCTCAACAAAACAAGTCGAGACAGGAATATATCACGTTCTTGAAACTGGGAGGTCATTGACCCTGTTCATCTCATACCACGTGACGTAAATCGAGGGAGGGATAGGGGATGGGTGTATATATAGGGGGCCCGCTTGGTCGTCTATTTATAAGCGTTTGTATAGTGGATCAAGATGGACAAATTACAGCAGCTGGTAAATATTGTTGACGCCGTGCAGACCGTAAAATTGTGTGATCTAATCGTTGATCAAAAGTACTCGGTGGATAAATTAAAAGCGGTCAATGCAAAGTTCGGGAAAAGCCTACTCGCCTATCTAGATGGCGAGTTTTGTGTATTTTTACCCTGTCGTTTTGGTACTCTACCAGATGAAGACGTGTGCGAGCTTAATAACGAAATCTGGTATTTACCTATGCTGGAGTAGAACCCGTTTCACCTACCATTGTGAACTTTGAACACGTTTAAGAGTTGGGTAGAAGAGTCAAGCAGTTAACAACAACAACAACATCGGGCAGCTGGGCAGTTAATACATGTGCACGTGTAATACCGTATCGCACAGTGGATAAGTTAAGGACCCTACAAACCATCCAGCACGTTTAGTGGTGAGGTACGCTCACCATGCTTAGAACACGCTATATTAATTTAATGTTTGTGGGACATACGATTACAGGGCTTGCCTATATGGCAGCAGAAAATATTCACAGTGTGGCTGTGAGCGATAGACATGTAATTTACAACGTAGTGAGCCACGACAGAGGTGTACCACAGGAGCGAGGCTGCATCGAGTTCTGTGACTCTACCTGTCACAAGATAAGAGCGACTGAATTACTACCCTACGAGAGAATCGAGGAGCCTTGCCTGTGTGATATGACATGTGCTGTTTACAATTTCCACATAGGGTACGTTGTGGCAGTGTTGCCCAGGCCTCCACCACCCTTCCGCGCTCCACACTACCAGCCACCACCCTTCACGACGCCGCAGCCACCGCCCTCACCCCCAGAGTCACCAGCATAACCGCCACCAGAGTCACCTGAATACCCACCACCAGAGTCGTCTGTCTACCAGAATCAGAGTATTCACAGCCAGAGTTAACCGCATGCCCACAGCCAGAGTCACCCGCGTGCCCACCGCCAACGCAGGAGGAGGAGGTAAAGTCCGAAGAACCCATAAATCTCGAGGATTTAACAATGTACAAAACTTATTCAAATGTTAAAATTATGGGTGAAACTCCCGATGACAACATAATCGGTCTGAACAGTTTCACTAATATCTTCTTTCCAAAGTCGGCCTATTATTTGGATTGCAAGCGATATAAATCTAAGCTCTGCTGTATGGTATATCTCGGAGGACAAAGTGTGATATTTAAAAGTGAATTAAAAAGCTATGCGCGTTCATGTTGCCGTAGCCTTATTTCACAAACTCTGTTAACATCATCGCAGCTAGCGGTGACATTTTGAAAAATGTTTACTCTGTGAGAGGGGGACATTTATAAGTAAACTCAATTTGTGAGTAGAGCGACAGGGTTTTTTTTCTCCCAAGGATATTTCTTTCGCTGCATATCCAGTTGCCATTATGTTATTTAAACGTGACATTTGTGAAGGGTCCTACGCAAAGCTCTCCAACCTTATTTGACACAAACATCAATGCCATAAAACACCTCCAAATCCCGCTCACCAGGATGCCTGTTGGGACGAGGAGGTATTGTGCAGTGCATTAGATCAGATTGAGAAAGAGGAATACATTCGTGTCAAGAGCTTAAACGAACTTGAGAAAAACAAAAGTTATAACGTTGTGTAATCAGAAGAGGCCAGCAATGAACCGAACGTTATTGTGCTTGATGGTGTGTGAAGAGTAAGAATGCCATGTAAAAACTTTGGAGACATAGTCAATGTGCGTTCTAGCGCCTCTAGACTTGTCCTGAAATATTTTGAAGGTGACTCTTACTCATTTTCTAGATGGTAGAATAGATGATATTCTCCCTTGATGTTTTTATTAGGTAAAAGAGTGCTAATATTTTTTTGCTATCACAATTATATAATTCATGTTGCACTCTAAACTCTCAACTGAATTACCTGTAGTGGTCACAAGGCCTAAATAATATTGCTGCTTATCAAAAATCTCTATATTGCTGTTGTGACTGCACGATATGAATGTTTTAAATTAATTAAATGCTAATTGTCAATAAAAAAAATAGTAAGAAAATGTTATTATTTTTTTAAAAAACCTAGAATATGCTGGTTGGAAATCCTTGGAGAGTCAAAGACAGACAGGAGATGGCAATATACACGTGGCAACAATGCCAGAATGAAATATTAAATAGCGTAAAATGGTAAATGTTAATCTTTATTGATTACACATATGAGTTGATATAACGTTAGCAAAAAAAAATGTTTGGGTTGATTGTATAATATATATATTTATGAGTAGAAAGGCTAAAACATTTTGTTATCATTATAATTGCAAACAGTTTCACTGTTTATATAGCGTTTATAAATTAACTAAATCTGGTTTAAGGTAAGGTGGCAAGTTCACACACACACACATACACACACACACACGTACACAAAAGCATTTAAATTATTATGATAAGCCAAACTTATATTCACTTGTATTCATGTCTTAATCACTTTCATTCTGCGCCATCTAGTGAATAAATAGGTAATTATGACTTTTTAGCACGTACATATACATATTTAATAAATGCAATTATTACTACTCATACAATAATTTTAATACGCTAATGGGAATAGGAATAATGAAAGTATTTATGAGGTGTAGGTGTACCCGCACTTGCGTGGAGGGAAAGTTGGAAATATCTTCAGTTTAATAGGACAGTGTTAGAACTCCAACCTCCTCAACCACCCATACCAGACGAGCTCCACTTAGTTACTTGTACAGCACACAATGCCTAAATAACATTGGTGAATGTCATTTAATAGACTTTATGTTTTCTGTTGTATGCTATGAATGTTTTAAATAAAATGTATTAATCACGTTCCATATGTAAATAAAATAACTAGTAAGAAAACGTTGTTATTATTACTACAAATATGTGGTTAATTTAGCTTTAGCAAAAAATATTTATCTATACTGTAGGATATAAGTAGTTTATAATTTTAACCATGGGGGTTTGAGGTAAGGTGTCACACATACACACACATATACATATATATATTAATTTTTTCATTTATAAATTGTAATTGATGTGACGTTAAATTGCTACCTTAAGACAAAGTAAAAGGATTTAATTATCTTATTCTGAATGTTTCAACTTATCCATAATGTTTGAGACTGAGCTTCAAAGCTAAATAAACTTGTATTTATAGGAAAGGATAAGAGAGGGGTTGTTTGGGTGTAGACGTTAAAACACAAACATAACAGTTTTATTATATTTATTCACACAAATAAAAGTTTTACAAATATAGCCCACACCATGAAAAGTATACTTGGAATAATTATTTACACAAATAAAAGTTACACAAATATAGCTCACACCATGAAAAGTATACTTGGAGTATGTATTTACACAAATAAAAGTTTTAGAAGATAGCTCACACTATGAAAAGTATACTTGGAAAATTTATTTACAAAAAACTATAGTTATAGAATATATCTAACATCTTGAAGTATTATTATACATGTTTAGGTATAGAGGAAACCATAATCAATTTCTTGAGGTTGTAGCGGGAGTAGTGGCCTCGGTACTAAATATCTAAGCTAATTTACAAAATCCAGTTTAAAGAGTATTTGAATATATATATATATATATGAATACAAGAAAATAAACAAATTGAATAAAATTAAAAAACATATATATTCAAATAAATATTTGAGTAGAAATACTCAGGTAGGTGAAGGATTGTAATGATGAATGGAAATATATATAAAAAAAGTATCCCGGGTGCATAAAATAAATCTATAAAAAAATATATGTGTGTTTTCATGCAGAAAAAAATATGAAAAATCTCAAATCTTTGAAAATGTAAATGGAACTGTCTATAGTGAAAGAAAAAAATATGATTATTCAGCCTATCTAAATGATCACCTTTTAGTAGTGGCAAGCGCGTTTACAAGGACTCTGATACCCAAACGGCAACGTGTTAAAATCATCAGTTATCCGTCGTTTGGCCGGTAAACTTTATTCTGCGGAAAGGTGCATACAGTCTTAAGAACTTTTCTTACGAATTTGTACGGTATCTGTATGTATCTTTCCGCAGCCTGTTTGGTGACCATCGCTTTCAAAACGTCAGAATTAACGTGGTTCCGGTTGTCGTAGTTTATGGTAATCCCACGATCCTTGCACACCGTTTTTGTTTAGGCAGGATCACCACCAACACAAACTTAGTACGCGTAATTCTTGGGCCACCAGTTACAAAGGCGCTAATATATTTTCCCGAACTGTAATCTTGAAGTTCGTCAGTGAGATCACCTAAAATGTCTCCGGTTGGTAGACTCCAATCACTGGGGCTTTAGATAGAACGCTATCTGTATCATGATACAAAACGTGGTCCCCAAAATTTTTCAAGGATATATCAAGGTATAAGTGCAGCCTAGCCATCGCAGTCGTGTAGCATGCCACCACCACACTCGTGTTAGGGTTATGTCGCAACGCGTCACGAGCATTTTTGTTATTGAGGAACATGACCTCATCATTTACATCATTGACGCTGTCCACGGTGATGTACGGATCCGTCAGGTACTTGTGGATGCCCTGATAGTCGTTGACAACGGCTACTTGTGGTAAATCGGGTATTTGCCCAAACTTTCCCCATAGTGAATTTAAAAAGAATTTAGCCAGAGTGCGAAGACCAGGGTTTTTACAAACAGAACAAAAATCGAACTTTACCCCGTTCCCTTTCCTCATAATTTTGAATATAGGCTAACTTCTCATCTTGTGATGTACACCACTCTGGCCATCCACTGGCTTCTTGTTTGATTTTCAGTAAAGTATCAATGTACCCATGAAACAATCCGCCAGAACGTGTCTGATTATCGTAAACAGACACATTTTACTCCCACTCTTCATGTACTACTTCAACGGTTTATCCTTTCTCAATGGCTTTCCGGATCTCGTCAATCACCCAGAAGCCTGTCAACCAGCGATCTTTCTTGTTGGTGTGCTGACATGCACCTTGGTTTTTCTCCTCCCCGCATTTCCTGCACAAGATGAACATTAACTTGTCATGTATCCGTGTAGGAAATACGGGCGGAGACATCACGGTAACGTTGGCTATGCCTTCTACTTAATCTATAGATATACAATTTGGTTCCAAGTGAATTTTGGGCTGGCCGATGGGATATTTTTTGTGCTTACAAACGTAAGGATACAATGAACACACATCCAAGTACTTGATCTTTTCTCCACAAGAAAGGTCTGCTTCGTAGAAGAGTTTGATACAATTTGTACGCCCGCCAAAGAATGCATCCCTGGGACTGAGGGGCTCCTTGCTGTACACCTCGTGCTGGATTACAAATTGATTAAAGTACTTGTCTGTGCGTTTCATCGCATTAAGCGTACACTCCCACGTCTCTACGACCGTGTAGCCGGCATTCTTAAATTTTTCCACGCAGGCTATGGTCGCTTCACATTGCGCCTTCATGGTCTCCTGGGGGTTGTTTTTGATAGGGGTGGTCCTGTCAGGATAACATAAATTGCAGCCATGCCAATAACAGCGCCAGAGCTGGAAGATGTTGGTGGTATCTCCAGCTTTAACAACACCATATACACGTCACCCTAATGCATATTCCTCACGCCGTTGCCCACATGAAGGATAGAGACACGAAGTTGATGGGTCTCCCAGCAGAGCAATTGCACAGCTAAGTGCGACTGTTGGTCTGCACACCAGTAGCCACCGTTAGGGATGATACCGACGGAAACATGGCCGCTCCTGCGATCGTACACGCCTCTCTGAAAGGATACACCTTTGCTTTTTCCATAAGCATATCTCCAAACTTTAGGCAGGTCTTCCTTAGGATCTCTACATATTTCACGCAATACAGTTCCAACTCGCGTTTAAAATCAAAGACGTATCACTCATACCACTTCTCAAAGTTCTCTTTTCTTTAAACCGACATCTCACCGATGTCGTAGTCCTTCTTTGGCGACAAGGGACACCTATACCCCACATTTTCTTTTTTATTGAAAAAATGGGGGAAATGTCCTTTGGCCAAGGACTCGTCCAAGCCGAATGTCTTTGGTAGCTTTGTCAATGACATTGGGAGAAAGTTCTGCAAGCCAAAAAATTGGAGCAGACCATAACGCATGAACATGATTTTCCCACCGAACACTAATAGCTCTGTAGTCCATTTTTTTACCTCCATCATGTATTTTAAAATAAAATTTCCATCATAGCCCTTTTCATTATGGGCTAGGAGGGCGATGTCCTTAAATTTTGTTGTTTTAATTTGCTCTAGAAATCCGAAAAATTGGGCCATTGTGGCATCAGCCTTGAATATGCGCGTCCTATCACCTCCACATTCGGTGCAATGATGATCAGTTACATCGATATGAAGGCAGGCCTTGCAACACGTCTGCACGACACAGAGGTTAGGTACGTGCAAGTACGTGTCGACCGCACCTTGAAGAAGCGTTTCTTTTCTTCATTTAAAATCATAGAATATGAACGTGAAATTGCTCTTTTACAGTGATGGCTTGGATTGGGCCTGCTTCATGTAGCAGAAATGACCAAAAGGACGATATGACTTGCATACTCTACAAAAATTCTCATAACACCTGTGTGAATATTTTGATCTTTCCAAACTGGAACATTGCCCATAGACCTCACAAACCTTTTTGACATCACAGATCGAAATGTGACCTCTGCAAAAACCGGGACTTTATGGTTTTCAAATCAAGTCTGGTTTGTGAACCAACGCCCACAGTCTTTAAAGGCCACAGATCGACCTCCACTGCAAACCGCTTTAGCGTAACACTTTTTTCACGGTGATTCTCATTTGTGCTTGTTCTTTGTGCTAAACGGCACACGGCACTCACGGCAAAAGTACACGCACTTAAATGGTCTGTCAAGGATGTTATGACTTCAAAATGGTTTTGCTTATCGTCGTGAAAATACAAATTAAGATAGCCCTTAAAATAATGTTTGGGAGGGTTAGGCCTCTCATATAGGACCTGCCTCCCCCAAAGATTTCTCAACACTGTGATTTTGTATTCGGAGAGGTATGTTTGAAATTGTTTCATTTCAATGAGCCCACCACCTTTCAAAATATTCACACGTGCATCACTGCATAGTTCTTCTTCTTTGAGTTTTTGAATAGGACGACCCATTTTGATTTGTCTAAATGTGTTCACGTACATGAATCTTGGCTCTCTTTTATTATCACATATAGCTTCGGAGACAATCAACCCACGGGCAAGGCAAACTGTGTCGCCATTTTAAATCGTAATGATTTCTTTGTTATTATGTCTATATATGCTAGCGGGATAGAGTTTATCACCCCTCCCGCGCGGCTCTTAAAGTGGCGTAACTTAACACAGAAGGGAACGAAGTGAGGAAGGAAGCATTGCTTTGTAACACTCGTTCTACATTAGAGAGCACAGCCTGCACGTCAAGCTGATCTGCACGTTTAAATGACACAATCACAGGTTTTGACGAGGGATCTGTGCTGACTAATAGCCGACCTACGTGATCCTCAGCACTAACTCCGTGATCCTGGAAACGCCCTAGCCAAGCATTGATTTCTCCTCAAGCCAGGTTTGAGTGTCACGATCGCTCTCTGGCGTCCCTAATTGTATGATTAATTCACGCCCGACATAAAAAAACTCTTTAATTGCTTAATTCTCTCCTCGACTATTCGAAGAGAGACGCCTTGGGACAAACCTCCACCAACTGGATTTACCGGGCCACTAATTCCCGGCTGTGGAGTCGAAGATGATCCCGCCACCGCCACGGGTTGAGAGAGGACCGTGGATCCCATCTGCCTCACCGCATCTTGGGTTTGAACACCGTCTCCCTGGCTCGGAAGAGGTGATGCTGCAGCGAGGTGAAGGGGAGTCAGGGTGAAGCACCATGTTCTTTTCCCGAATCTCCAACATCCATTTGAACTAAAACACAAGAGTTTGAATTTAAACACGTGTCAAACTAACTTCAAAGTAAACACTTTAAATATAATTGTTCTAATTATATTAAGTTTAAGAAATTTATTTTATTTTCTGCAAACTTACGCGTGTTTTTTCCCTCTTTAAATGCTACGATTAATATATATATATGTATATAAATATTTATACTTTTAAATTTCAAATTACTTTTGCTATTAATATAATTTGTTGCTACAATTTTTCCTAAACATAATTGATTTAACTGATATCAACATTCGCAAAATGTGTGTAATTAAATACACTTGAACCCAGGACAGGTACAAAATACATTCCAGAGAAGTTAATATATCCCTATGAAAGGTTAAACCTACATTTCACCAATGTTAGATTTCAATCCATGCCAGGAATCGAACCCGAAATCCTTGGCTCTACAAACAAATTATCCTGCGCAAATATATGGGGTTTTCTCTCTTTTTTAATAACCGGCTAAAGCAACAATGCAATTTCTCCAGTTAATTATTATGTCAGTATATTTGAATGCCTGTAAGAAATATATGTATACTTAAAACATATTGAAACAAATGCGAATGAAACACTAGATCTACATTATTCTTGTTTTAAAATCATATACCATATAATTGCACGACAGAGTGCAAATTTTTTTGGCTCTAAAATGACGTTTTCTAGATGCCAACGCCATCTGTTAGCTTGGAACTTTAACTATGATCTAGATAGGTTTACCATAACCACGCTAATGATTCAAGAAATCTAGCTATTAATAAGGTTTTGTGGAGAACATGTCTTAACACAAATTGGTAAAAATATATATTGATGTTAGAAAGTAATCTCAATGGTCAGAATTAAGTATTCTATTGGTAGAAATAATTTTGTTTTAGAAATAAATAAAAAAATTTCATTGAATATAATAATTTAATTTAGATCCGTTACTGTTTTCCAGCCTAAATCTCGGGTCACTTTTTTATTCATAAAATGCTAAAACTAGGACATCCACAAAATCTGGTCCGCTGGCTGTTAATTTATCAAACCAATATTTTTAGCCGTGTCGGGAATTGAACCCGGGACCAATACTTTGGTATCCAGACCTGCCATAGAATGAGCTAAGTGACGGTTTAATATCTTATAAAAATTTGATCCAGCACATTGCAAACGTGAATTTAATACGTGGCTAGAGTGACAATTATAATTCTTTCTCTCTTTTTTTGAATAACTAAAATATAAAATGATAATAACCATGAATATAAGAGATAATATTATTTTTTGTTAGACTTCAAACAGTCAGATGACAAAAGGATTTGGTATGCCAGCAAAACAACGGTGGTTTGGGGGAAGAGTGGATGCCAATAAATCTTGTGTAATAATTATATATTTTTTTAAGCTAGTGGCTATAGTATTATTACTTGTAGATGGTACCTTTTTATACAAATTTATAATATGTTCTTTAGTAATTAAAGAATGCCAAACCTACATATTAGGTGGTCGATCGCGTCCAATTCACCCCAAACATCAGGCAAACCGTTGATAATCTTACCAGAGTCTGCGGTAGGGTCCTGTGGGGTGAAGCCTGCCGGCGGGGTGAGACCTGCTGCGCGGGGCAGAGCACCGAGCTCTTCTAAAAGCTGGTCCGGTACAGGGTCAATCTCTGCCTTTCTGCTTTCAAGGGGCGGCGCCCGCACACAAGCTTATAAATACACCGCGGGAACTATGTGGTCCCTCAGGCCATTGTCCAGTCCGTATGGATCCCAGTAATATGAAATTAAATAAATGCATATTAATTACTATCGTGGGGAAAAAACAAGGCAAATTCTCTAAAATCTATTTCAGGGCGCTAATTACCCATTGACCAGTTGCTATATGCCAGGAAAATCCTTTCCTCTTACAAACGCTAAAGGGTCCGGACTATCGGACGCTGCTGGTTGAATTATGGCTGAATGCACCAGGGATGCGTATTCTTGACATTATATCAAAAGAGCAAATACCTCTGTACACCAAAGACGTAAAAGCAAAATAGTTACCACTAAAACATAAAAAACGCTTTAAAACACACCTGAATTTATCCAAATTTCCAGGGTGTTTAAGCTCATTTCGATGTTTATCCACCGCAATTATTAATTGTAATGACCAACTGTAATGATTTCAAGGTCTATTTATAGTCGCTACAACGGGGTGTGCCGCATGTAAAGGTGTCGGCTTCTTATTGATCAATAATATTGTTTCTTCATCGGTGTTTGCTCGATTCGTGTAAAACAGCATGGATTTACCGTTACTCGTCAATCGTGCTCACGCGTCCGGCAAACATGGACGTGTTACCCCGCTGCTGACTATGGGGGCCCAATATGCCGTGAAGGACCCCTATCCACCCTCTGCGGTCGTGTTTATTTTTTACAACCCCGAAAATGCAGGAACACATCTCTCCCTGTGAAGTAAGATGGTAGGGAGTTCAAATCCCTACTTGGGTTGATAGGTCAACAAATGCTTATTACTTTGATAAATACAATTTCACATTTCAAACCCCAAGCATATGCTGGTACACATTTTGCCCGGTCACACACCACCGTCAAACTCTGCCAGTGACCGATGTAGTGCTTCAAATCCCTGGAGGTATGACCCTTCTAACATACATTAGAGACGGACCCTCTGCACTCGTATCTATTTTTTCCAACCACGCAAATTTGGGTACACATCTCACCCTTTGACGTAAGGAGGTAGGGGGTTGAAATTTCTACCAGGACTGATAGGTCAACAAACGCTAATTACTTTTATAAACATAATTTCACATTTAAAATCCGAGCAAATGCTGGTACACATTTCGCCTGATCACACGCTACCGTCAAACTCTGCCGGTGACCAATGTAGGGGCTTCAATTCCCTACCACCCCATTGAAATATACCAAGCTACGAATCTCGGTGGGCACACCGTCTAAATGTCAGGCTGATATATTTCTAGTGGGGACTCGCAAATGCGTGTGCATTCACAATGGGAAGGAAATATTTAATTGGACAAGCATTCTAACATACATTAGTAGTGCCACCCCTCCGTTCGAATCCCTGCGGGCACGCCGTCTAAATTTCAAGCTCATCTATTTCTGGCGGAGAAAGTTGGAATTAAATCCCTGCTGAGGTAAACTGTTAGACGCGATAGACGTATAATATGTAAGTTTGCCACTCTTTAACAATTAAAGAACATGGTTTAAATTTGTAAAAATTTAACATCTACAAGTAACAATACGCTTTCTCTCTCTCACCAAACAGTGGTTATCTCAGTTTGCCTGAAGAGCTTAGTTAAAGTTTGAACTATCATATTGCGTTGACATCTAGAAACAGGTAATTTCAACACTCGTGCTAACAGATAGCACAGGCATCTAGGAAATGTCAATTTGACGCTCTGGCCAGTGTAGGCCTATATGATTTTAAAAGAAAATAATATACATAGTATTTCAACGTGTTTAAGTATACCGACATAATAATTAAACGTAGAATTTATATTATTGCTTTAGCCGGTTATTAAAAAGAGAGAGACAAAACCCTATATTGCACATGATAATTATTTGTTGTTGAGCCAAAGGTCTCGGGTTCGATTCCCGTGTCTAGGTGTTAATGATATCTATATGGATTAATTAATTATCACTAAAAGCATAAATAATAGCTTTGGCTATTTGATTCTTAAACTACCTATATGTTTTCACATTTAACCCAAAGCAAATGATGGTACATCCCTACAACCACTAATGTTATTATTCTGTCTCTTTATACCAACATCATTCGGGCAAAGATATCAAGGTTCGAATCCATGTTACCGTACATGGCGAATGCTGAAACACAACAAGGTCTTTTAATAGGAATTGGTTCCGAAAAATCGGCCCAGGAATGAGCGTGAGAAAGCACATCTGAGCCGGGGCCTTAATAGGGCTACACCCGATGTTTCAAGAGGAATTTCCTGTCAATGGGTGTGGTGGCTAATGACTCTTCAATAGGTTCATTGCTAACAGCTTTCAACTTTTATGACTAAAATAAACAAGTTTAGGGTTAACAACTCTAGTTAAGGGTTCATTGTCGGTTTCCACACATTTTAATCCCCGGGGGTATTTGACCCACCGAGCTCATGAGGAGGGGTGGTGGAGGGAGGGATGGAAAGAGGTGGGTGGAGGGAGGGGGAAAGTGAAAGTCACTGCGGTCGAGCAAGGGTGCGATATAACTTAGCTCATTATGTGCGACGGCTAGTGATGGGCATAATCGAATGATTTTAAGAATCGAATAAATTGAAAGAATCATTCGAATGATTTTGAGAATTAGTAAAGAGTCGGTAATAATCGGATGTTAGCTACTTCTAACTAAAAGTAGTTACTAGTTGCTCGTTTTGCTTTGTGCTACTATTCATCTTCACCCTGCTGTCGAATCTCCCAACACGCATTTCTTTGCTTTAGCAGCTTATCAATACTTTTCTATTAACATATTTAGTTACTTGTGCTGGTGTCAAAGACCAAATTACAGCCACAACAAAATACTATACAGTGAACGCATTAGTCACAAGTACCTTGTAATTAATATAAATACTTTTACGTACGATTAATAATAAAATAAAGAACAATGTTTCCCTTTGTGTTCAATAGAGTCAAAATAATTGACCCTTTAATATTTCCTAAACATAACAAACCTTACAATCCTATTTATATATCGGTTAAGTGATAAAATACTTTCGATTTGAATATTAGAATAAATAATATGCCTCCTGAAAGCTTCACTTAAAATCAAACACACAATTACTACTCGACAAACGACGACGTAAGTTTGCTGGATAATGATATTTTGTGTTATAAGAATGTAACATTATTTCAATGAATAAAATTACCATACGATCTGAATATTACGAATGGGCAATGTTTTATTAAATACATAGAAAGTACCGTTATATACTTATCTATTTAATAAATTTAAGTCAACGTTAAAAAAATTATCTCTCAAACCGTTCGTGCTATTTGTGTTTAGTTAATTAGGAAGGTAAAACTTAAAGGAAATGAGAAAGAACAATTTACGTAGTAATGTAGCAAAATAATCGAATCATTTTGTAATTTTCATTCGAACTATTTTTGGCTGATATTCGATTGTAAACTGTACAACCACTTAAACTTTGTATTAAATTAGCCTTAAGAATCATTCTAAAGCGTAAGGTTGATTATTGTGAAGCAATGGGGACTATTTATTGAAAATGAGCCTAATAGAAGTGAAGACCTATATAGAGATAGCCTGGAAACACTCATAAGCATAAGGTCGGTTTTCCTCAGCATTTCTGGCAAGGGAGTGGTAAGAGAATGAATCGGCCAGCTAGCTTCAAGTCAGCTACTGTTTTCATTCGAATGATTTTTTAATTCGAATGCTTTTGAAAGAATCTAATGAATCGATTCTATTCATCCGATTCGCCCATCACTAGCGACGGCACAGACAGAGGAGGATGTAAGGAAGGGGAGGCTCCTGCACTCGTTCCCAAACCCGATCATCGCATGCCTGACGCCCGAGACTGCACAGTCCCCCTACCAATAAATAAAGTAAGCTCCCACACATATATAAATAAAAAAAATAAACTCTGACGCCCGTCCCAATCCTAACCTCGACACACGATCCAATGCACACACATAAAAAACTAATGGAACAGGAACCAACAAGTTTGAAACGCTTACCACCAGGAGAGAAAGGGGGCAGTGGGAGGGGGAAAGGAGGAGGTAGGGGTGAAGGGAGGGGGTAAAGCCAACAGCCAATCTCAGAACAGGGATTTCAGCCAATCACAGCCTGTTTTCAAGGGACCCCTCTTCTACTGTGGGCATTGAAAGAGAAATGACGGCCAGGGCCGACTATACTGACGGTGCAACACGTGTTTTTGCACGGGGCAACAATATACGTTCTATTTGAAACTTATATTTTATGCTTGTTAGGTATTTTGTAGATTAGGTTACAAAGTTTTAGGTAATGTAGTTTTGTATTTATCAATTACCATGTACTATTTATTTTTCCTAATAATAAGCTATGTTTTTGTAACATCTTAATATAATTGTCATTTTCTTTCTTTTTTTAATAAAATTTACAAAAATCAATATCATTCAAATATCTATTTAATGATATTGCTCCAATAATAGTATTATGCATCAAGGTATGTGCTTTTGATTATTATTTATAACACTGTAGGATGTTGCAAAAATGCTACCGTGCCAATCCTCATGTTATTTTTTTAGCGCTAGTCCCCGTTGGTTAAGAACTAGCTGAATTTTGAAATAGTCTAGTGTGCCACCTCTTATTTACGTCCATTAATGAGTATTTAAAACAAATTTAATAAGTACTTATCATGAAATGTAATGAATGACCAATCGAATTGTAATTTTTTTAATGATCCTTACATCTTAAAGGACTCTATCAGAGTGCCAAAGTGAGTGTCTTATAAAAGATTAATTTCAATAACTTAAAGTCAAAACTTTTAAAGAAACACCTTCAATTAAAAAAAGACAGTAAATTGATATTTAATATGTTAAAATAAAAACTTATCATAGGAATCTTATCCATGTTAGTTTTAAACATGTTGTTATATTTTGCTAGCTAAAATACTTATGTTAAGTTCATAGCTTATCGTCTTTAACAGAAAAAAAGATGCACTTAAGTACGAGCCAAGACGATTTCTAGACGTTGACATCACAAATTTCATTGTGATATGACATTGAGTAACATGGCCGTCGAAATATTATTGACTTTAAAAAATCATACCCCTTTGGGGAAAGTTTTATCCATTGTAGAATTTTTTTCTTGTCAGCGTGCCACTCGACTAGTGTTTGACGGCAGGGGCTGCTGCCTGGGGCGCTGGCTTGAGAGGGTGCCATACAGAGCTAAACTTAACCTAGCGTGTAACCTGGGTGTGATATGAAAATAATCCCCAAACCTAACAATTCCAAACCTAGCATAGCCTAGGCGTAATAGTGGAGTTGCTAAGAATAACAATCGTTCACTTTTTGATACTAACATGAAATTTTACATAAGAGTATAGTTTTGTTATGAGTAAATTAGAATTTAGTGTCACTCTCAAAAGGTTATTTTACATTTGCCATCTTGAAAAAAATTGTGACCTAGGGCTTTTTTTTCAATTATAACCTAAACCGTTCATATTGTCAACGTGTGTGTTAAACTTATAATAACAAATAGAAGATAACATTGTCTACAAAATAGTTTTATATGTAATCCTAACAGTTTTAGTACATTCTCAAAGTATAACTTTTAGCGTATAGTTAACATTTGTGAAGTTTCCCCTTCAGCTTATTTTCCTATCAGTCCCAGGCTACGTTAAGTTTGGATATGTTAGGTTTGGGGATTATTTTCATATTTACCCAGAGTCCAATTTCCATGGGAAATGTGGTAGCTGACAGCTAGCAGAAGATTTAAAGAACGGTCCAAAGAAAAACAAAACTAAAAATAAATTCTTTTTTATATTCTGAAAATAGAAAATGACACATGGACACGGGAATCGAGCCTGGGACCTTTGGCTGAGTACGCCAATGCTCGAACCACAGAGCTATCCAGGAATCGTCCCGTGCCCAAGGTCATTCTTCACTCATATTTTAAGGCAGAGTCTATGATGGACGTGTGGAAATCGTCGGCTACAAGTGTGTGATTATATTAATATAACGAGCTATCGGATAACGCAACTATCTTCGACTCGGTAGTTGGCTTATTGCTGCCACTTGCACAGTAATTATTATAATTTTAAGGGATCGCATATTTAAGAATCAAATAGACAAAGCTCTTATATTTGTTTTAGTGATTATTTACTATCTTATTCTGAAGATTCTGGGATATCTCAGTGGTTAGAGCATTGGCGTACTAAAGGCTGGTCTTATGACCCCTGGTTAAATAATAATCTGGCCGTTAAATATTGTTATCTGGTCGATAAGTTAAAAGTGTGTCTTATGACCAGCAGATAGCATTTATCTGCCAGATAAAATGTATTTATCCGTCATATTTTTATCGGGAGGTTTAAATACCTGATAACTTTAATCTGAAAGTTAAAATTGGTGTTGCCATAGTGACGCGTTGTTTTTCATGAGATTTCACCTATCAGAATCTGTTTTTAGGTTAAAATCTTGGTTCGAGTGGTTAGTAAGCACAGTCCCAGGCTCTAACTATATAACGTTAGAAAATTTAATTCACACTTTTATATAAATGTGAGTACACTAAATGAAATGTTGTAAACGTTGTACCAAACGATTGCCCACATTTTGGCAGACACCTAAATTAGTACTTGCAAGACAACTTAGCTTTTGCGCCCACGTCACGCCATCTGTTTCCTCGCACTCGTTTAACCGCCATTATTTTACAAATGTTGAGCGTTATCACCACTCGCTAGGTTTTAGCATGTAGTGGTAGCATCAGGGCTTATACGCATGCGCGCACCAGTAAAAACAGTACCAACCTTGAGTTTTCTGCATAAAAATATATTTATCCTACAGATCCTATCCGGCAGATTACAGATTATCCGGCAGATAAATTCAGTTCATAATACGCGTAGTATATTAAAATGGCTGATAACCTTTATCTGGTCGCTAACTTTAACCTCCCGATAGCAATATCTGTCCGGTAGTCATAAGACCAGCCCTGAGTCAAAGGTCCTGAGGTTGATTCCCGTGCTCAGGTGTCATTTTTCAATTTTCAGAATATGAGTTCTAGATGCGAGTAAATCATCACTAGAACATACATAATAGCTTTGGCTATTTTGTTCTTGAATTATTGTTGTCAAAGCTTTTGACCGCCAAAAGTGACAACAAATCAGTATATTATGGTTTTGTAGGTCATATGATCTGGCGAATGACTTCATGAGCGTATACATGGTAGCTATTTCTAGCTGTCAGTTAATACCACTCCTATAGTGAACGGACTATATTATCCACCGGTTATATAGGGGGGCGCCAAAAAGCAATCCCGCCCGGGCACGAAATTTACCTCGGGCCACCCCTATGTTTGCGGCCCTTCAGCAAAAAAACAACAACTTAGGCTTATATTAAACATTAAACTCTGAATAGAGCAATAAGAAATATAGAATGTACAGAATGTTTTTAAAATTAATGTACACAAAGCCAGAATCTTTGGTGGCATGTAAAGAGCCAACTCAACACACAAATGATTTTGTACAGTGAACAAGAAATGGACTTGGCTGTTAATAATTACGATGATGTCTATATCTGGTGAGCATCGTCTGATCCTATAGAATTGTAATGCAAATAAAAATATTTTGTTTTGCTTAATTTCGGTTAGCTAATTATGTATCTCAATTGAGGGGGTCGAGGCAAAAACATGAAAACCCTTATAGTTATATTTGGTATATATATATATTCACTATTCAACCTTCTATGAAATACTTAACTCTAGCTATAGAGCATAAATATAGCTATTAGCTATATCCACAATGTCTTGAATGACTATATAAATAGCTTGTAGTTCAAGAGGTAAGAAATAGCTGCTAAAACATTTTTTCTTAAAATGATGGTTATCTTTGGTTTCCCCCGACCCACTCACTTTTTTAATTTGTATTATTTAACTAAACTTAAGTTGTTGGTTAAAAGAAACATATAAGTTTAGCTACGCTTTATTTTATTTTGTTTAGTGAATAAACTATATTTCTTATGCTTAAAATTGTAACTGTTTACCCCCCCCTCTTCCTTCACTAATTCATTTCTACGAGCTTGTGTCGCCTTACTCTGGGAGACATTCCGTATTGGTCCCACACGATGATGTGCATGTCTATGTTTTAATCTAGCCTATTCTCATAGTAATTTACTACTAACCAATTTGTTAGATGCTACTTTTCTTAGGCTATTCATTATTGGAGGGGGACGTGGGGGCGGGCGGGGAGCACAGAACGAACCCATTTTCACTAAAATACCCACACAATTATTTCATAATATTTGGCATTGGCGATCTAATTTCACTGAAAAAAGAATGGACCTGTCGTAAGACAAAAGACCTAATAAAAAAACAAATAATTGGTCACATAATCATTTATGAATTGCTCCAAAATAGGACTTTTTGAATGTTCTCAATAAAACAATTCACAGTTTATTTTACGGTACTAATAATGTCAAATTTAGCATAATATTTGGGGGGGTGGGCGCCCCCCTGCTCCCTTCGCTAACATCGCTCGTTCAGTACCTCTTCCATGACACTTGTAATAGGAACTGTTCTACAAATTATATTAGTTTTGGGTCAATAACACAGATAAAGAATTTCAATTTCAATTAGAAAAAAATGTTATTATTTTTTACAAGAAATACAAAATATAAAACAAAAAGAACACAACAAAAGCTACAAACACATACAACAAAATGAACATTACAATTTAACATACATGGCAAATATTGCTAGTATTTTTCATAAAAGAATTTACAAGTACTTACAAACAATTCTTAAGTAATACTACACATTGAATGGTGGAGCCGACATATGATAAATTTTCATATTTATTGATTTAAAATAAAACATTTATTCAAGGCAGATTAGTTTTCCAAATTAATTATTTAATACATTTGAAATATCCCGTTTTATTATTTTAAAAATCTATGTGAATTTGACATGACGATACTAATATTATTTGGTACACCTTAATTATAACGTAATCCTAGGGAAAACCATTAAGGGCATGTGTTTCAATATCAGGTTAAAGTACTAGTTAGCTAAATTTGGATTTACAGTAACATTAAGTTAAAATTTCGTGTTAGGACAGTGTATTGTTTAAAGTGAATTTCGAGTGGAGGTTAGTTAACGTGGAGTTGACTACTGTATATATGGTTAGGTTGCCAACCAATACAGCTCAATGTTCAGTAAAAATACACATTTATAAGACTAGGAAAACAAATAACTGTCAAAACGCATACATATAAGTATACTAGCTTTTACCCGTCTCGGCTTCGCCCGCAATAATTGATAAAATCTTTTAATTTTTAACAAAACTGCTTTGGTCATAAATCAAACTTTATTTTTTTCAATTATCTATGCGTTTTTCTCAGCTCTAGCTGTAAATAATATTTCCGTATTATGCTAGCTTTACTTTAACATTTTAATTATAATCACTTTCATATTACTCTTAAAATTAAAATCACAATATATCTCTTATCTCTTATATACGAAAAGTTTAAACATTAGTATTGTAGAATTAATGTAAAATCAAAGTTTGGGAATAGTCCTATATGTTATTCCAGGACATACTCTACTTACATACCAAGTTTCATTCGAATCCGTTCAGCAGTTTGGGCGTGATTGAGTAACAAACATCCAAACATCCAAACACACAAACTTTCGCATTTATAATATTAGTATTTACTGTGGCACTAAACGTAAAGGCAGAGCTACTTTGGGAAGGTATTAACTCACACATAATAAGGCTTTGGTTGTCTCTAAATAGTTTTAACTAAAATACACGTCTTATGATTCAATATTATGTCCCTCAACTAAACTACTAATAAAAGTGACACTAGATTTGTCTTATGAAGCGTTCTAAAACAAATTTAAGTTGTTACATCGAGCTTATGATATACAATATAGTTTAGTGTGTGAAGACTGAGGAACAAGGTTAAGCACACAGTTTTAAAATGTGTATATTTTTGTATTAAAGTACTGTATGTATATACTTATTAAAAAATAAATAATTTGTCAATTCAAACGAAGACCAGGTAGCTACATAAAAACATCTGGCAAATCCTTTTTGCAGAAAAAAACAATAAAAACCTATTGTAGTGGCAATGATCTTATACCCTGACTTGAAATTAGTTTTTCAGCCTCAACGTCTTCTTCAAGTTACAGTAACCTAAAGTTTGGGTATTGTTTCTATACCAATGATATTCAACCTTCTTTGTTTGCGTACCCCCAGGTATAATTTATATTCATTCAACTTTGTACTCTCAAAGTTGTTGGTTCATAATGCAAGCTATATACAGATACATTGTAACAATATTAGTGTTTGACAGTGGTACCGGTGCACTTCTCGTTATATACCATAGCTGAACCTCTTGTTCTCTCTATATCTCTCCTTGTTTAGTAGGTATGCAGTGGCAGTCTCACTTGGCTGTGGGATTAGAGGGGATTGGGGGTGAGGAATAGGTACAAGTCTGGATGAGTCTGGGTTCGTTCATTTTATTCTAGAAATTGAGGATTCCAGACTCTTAGCTGTGCCCCTATAAATACTCAATAGTCCTAGTTGTGGACAGTGAAGTGATTGGACTGGCGTGTCCAGGAGTGGGCTATCACGCCCAAACGGATGGCCTTGTCCGCGAGTGGGTCGGAGAGTCCGGCGTTCGTGTATCGCGGGTCATCGCAGTGTGTCGTGTGTAGGGACATATGGCGGCTTGTGTGGACTACACGGGTGATGTAGACATTTAGTTTCATTGTGGACAACTTTTTTGTGGCTGTTTTTAATATTTGAATAGTTATTGAGGTGTTTTACAGTTGTTAATTTGTTTATTTAATTTACTTCCATTTGCATGTGTTCTATTAGCTTATTAATTTATAAACTTATTTACTATTATTATTATTATTATTTAATTCAATTTCTTGTTTGGTAATAAATTTAATTGTATTATAATCAGGGTATTATTGTTTTTTTAAATAATCAAAACCTTGAATATTCCATGGAAGTTCTCATTCGTCTTTAATCGGCAGCCCACTCCAGTACCCTTAAAAGAACTCCCGGTTCACACGGTGACGTGTGGACGGCCTGCGACCCTCCCAGGTCATGCGCGCCCTTCGTTACAATATTCTAAAATCTACATCTAAAATAAACTTAGCGCTCCCAGATCGCGTGTTCTTAAGTCCGGATTTATTGTGCTAGCTCTAAATCTTACCTGGATTATTAGATGTTTATCATGAAATAATACATCTAGGGTATAGAGGCCAAAGGGCATAGACATCATGATTTCAAAAATTGAGGTGAGTCTTAATTTTATGTTTTATAGTTCAAAATACATCTTCTGACAATTTGGCATAGTTCTAACTTTATTATAAATGGTTCAAAACATCATTTTCCCTTTAGTTTTGTAATTTACTGTGAATATTTTACAAACAGGTCAAGTGACATAACCAGCATGAACTATAAATTATTGAAGTTACTGGTCATAATCCTCACTTCTCTTTGATTGAAAGTATGCTATAAATATCATAAACAGATTGGTCAATTGGTGTAGCCCACAAATTAATTCGGGCGTAATCATCAAAAAAAGCATGTAGTGGTACAAGTCAAAACCATCAAAATGGAGTAATAAATAATTAATAAATAGTGATTGAGCATTTGAATAATTGTATCATTAAATACTATGCATATTTATTTAATCTTATTTTATAGCAAAGATAATTGAGAAAATAATTTTTATTCAGTTTTTTTCTATCTCCTGTAAATTTTGAGGGTTACGTTTTTTGCCTATATACCCTCAATATAATTAAAACCCTTACTTACCCCTTAAGATGTCTTTGTGAGATCTAGGTTGAATATCACTGTTTTAGATTGACTTTAATTTAAAACATTCAAAAACGTAGGCCTATTTGAACCATGGATAATTTTTAACCTCAAAAAAACCTAATATTGAAACAGTGACCCTATGCAAGTACTGTCATGACACATTTCAATTAATAAAATCGAGATTTAATCTTTAACTAAGACAAGCCCGAACTGCGCCAGTAATTAAGGGATTTAAAAATGTTCACTTAACCCGGACCCGAATTGCGCCAAGTCTAATTCAGGTAGACGAGGGGAGACGAAATAAACAAACACCAAAGCAAACAAGCTCTCGCCACTTCTTGTCTTCCTTTCCTTATATAAAGGAATGTAAAAACGCCCTAAGAGCCCCCAACAAGATCTGTATTGGCTTTTCTGACATAAGTTTGGCCAGTATTAACAAATTATCTCGGCAACGGTAACTGTCCATATGTGTATGTGTATTTTTATTTGGGTTTTGTATGGACTGTGATATTATCGATAATTATTGATATGGAAAGGATTTATAGTGAAAGAGGAAAATATCTGATTGTCTATAATAATTATACGTATCAACAGGTGAATCAATTGAATTTGAGATGGGAAGAGAGGTGGAGATGCACTAAAAAGGACTGTAAGGCCAAAATATTCACACTTGATGGAGGAAATATTTTCTCGCGGATTTAAGATCAACACAACCACGAATCACTACTAGATCAAGAGTTGAACAGAAAATCCATCAGCAACGCAGTTAAGAGGAAAGCTGAGGTGATTGAAGTTAAGGCCTTTAAGGTTGATCCAAAAAGAGGTACATATAGAGGAAAAACTATAAAAACATTGACCCGCAAGGACATGAAATGTTTCAGGAATAACAAACTGCCAAATTTGCCTAAATCCTCCAACGAAATTCAATTCGCCTTAGATTCAATTGAACTAAATACTACTCTAGACGAAAACTTTTTGTTAAAAAACGAAAAAGAGAAGGGGGTTGTGATATTTTCTTGTGACTCAAATCTTGAGTATATGTGTCAGAATGATATTGTGTTAATGGATGGCACCTTTGAATAAGAACTGAAACATTTTCTTCAGCTTTTTCCTGTACACAGGTGTTTCAAAGGGTCTTACATACCTCTGGTCTTTTGCCAACTTAAAGACAAGAAAAAGCAGAGCTATATTGACGCTATGAGAATCCTAAAGGACGAGTGCGAGAAAAGAAAACTTCACCTTCAACCTTTATACATTGTGATTGATTTCGAGAAAGTACTCCATGAGTGCATCGTGTCAACTTTTCCACAAACCAAGATAGTAGGCTGTCGATCTCATTTGGTGCAAGCATAGTAAGCGAAACAATCTTATTTTACAACTTTACATAAATACTGCTATAATTTTTGACTTGATTACTATACTTTTCACTGTTGAATTTTTTTCTTTTTGCATTGCGTTTTACTACCTGTTTGAGTTTTACCTTTATGTGCTAATTATAATAGTGGACTTTAGGATGAGATAGGTTGAATGTAGAGAAAGGGAATCCGAATTTGCCTGTAGGGAGAGTGGAAAACCATTTAGGGAAAACCATCTTCGGTTCACTCGACCAGGATTCGAACTCCAACTACCCAATCATTGGCTTAAGTAATTTTGTTCAAAGTGTATATCTGGGGAATTTTCCAAATGATGAACAGGATTGTATAATTGATTTAAAAAAAATTGAATTATGGGCAGTTTACTAATGACTAATTTTAAAAGAATTTGAGATTTCTCAAAAATAACTTTAACAATTTTGATTAAAACATACATCTTGGGTATATTTAAGATGACAATTAATACTGTAAACTTGGTTTTGGGCTCTGTGAAGTATGTGACCCTCAAAAATCCTTTGTATGACTTGTTTTTTATGTTTGACTTTTTTTTGTTATTATTATATTATAATTTAGCTTATATTTAGCTATTATTGACAATGTTTTTAATATGGAAATTTTACTTTGATGCTATAGTGTTAGATTTTGTTTTATATAGTTAAATATAGTTAATTAAATAATATTTTTTGACTTGTGTCCTTCTTACCGCCAGCCAAAGCATTAATATTTGTTTACGTTCATAGTTGGCGCAATTCGAGTCCGGTTTTGGGAAAGGGGGT